>JALIZH010016360.1:0-116518 GCA_030522465.1 Rhipicephalus appendiculatus | reverse complement strand
GCACATCATAGTTTGTCCTCGAAGTGGTACCGTGCAACTTATGCTGCTCTGCCCACCAAGATATTATCCCACGGATGTAATCATTTGTGCATTTATGGGTCAATTACACGGGAAAACCTTATAACTAGGGACTGCTCGTGCAAACACGGATATAAGGAAGATATGACACCACAACTTCATGCGTATTTGCGCGCTTAGTCTTTTAGAATGAATACCCACCAACTAGCACACTTCTCTGTTATTATGACTAGAGAGTGCTAAGGCGCGGTACGTCGGATATTGCTCCGTATTCATCACGACTCTCAGCTGCGTATTGTTTTCTGGCGCATCATACTCGCGGATTTCGACCCCTCGTTCTTTGGGAACGTATCATTATGTTTGTTTCGGGCTCTCCACATTTGTCGCGAAGAATGTTTTATACGAAAAATGGGGACTGCCTTCTCTTCTTGAACTCTTCGTGACCTGACTGCACAAACTTTTTGTGAAAATATAAAAATTGTTCGCATCACCACAGAGAAGGCCGCACTATGTGTTTATTAATCAGCCGACCTCATTTTCTAACCAACCAGTGGTATTGATTACGTCGCCCCCAAGACACCTTTTTCACACGCATTCTGTGACCAAGTGAAAGTGCACCTGCGTGGCGAGAAGTCAGAACAGAATTTGATAACATATTTCTAAACAATGCTAAACATTTGCCATATGTACATCTAAATGGCATTTAGTTGATAGTGACTGAAGCTTCCGTTTGTGCAGAGATGGCGGTAAGAGTTTGGCAGATCCCTAGGCTCTGCTGAACCTCCTTTTACATTTGATTATCCGCAACTGAAGTATTTTTGGAATAACAATGACACTCCTTACGACGGACAGAAATATCAATTACAGGACTCGATGAGAAGTCGGCCAACTGAACCACAGAACTTAACGTTCGCAAGTCTGGGCTGGCTCAGACTGACCACCTGAATCTCTGCTCTGCCCACCATTTCTTTCAAGGTGCCGTAGATCCACAAGTCATACAGAAAATGATCACAAGAACGCCTCCTCTCCTTGATTACTAACAACCTAACTTGACCTAACCTAACCTAATCTAGCCTCACCTAACGATAGACCATGAATTGGATGGCGGTTTGCTTAAGAAATTGCTTCACTTGCTGAAGAAAAAGTTTGATTGCCGCGTTACGGGAACGATATGTTCAAGTTGTCTAATTTTATCTTCGTTTTCAATAAGAACGGCTCATTAGTCATATTTGTTTCTATCAATATTGAGCTACTTTTGCGTGTTTAGTATTTATGATTTTTGCCTGTTTTAGTTTCAGTTTCTAAAACCATTGAGCCTGAACTAGTCGTTCCGGTCGTGCCTAGTCAGAGTAGCCAGGAGCAGCCTTTCTGCAATCCTGTACCACATTGCTCCAGGCCTTGCCAGCCTTCGCCGTCGAATTGTTTGCACAGGTTGTGGCTTGCAAACATTGCGGTTCTGGGCTTTCACATCGTCGCGTTCCGCCATCATGCCCTCCAAGTGGAGGACATGTCGCGCTGCGAGGAAAGAAGTACGACGAGGTGCTCAGCGAACTCGGCCTCACGCAGTTTGTCGCGGGGCCTCGTTCCGATTCCCTGCGCAGCGACGGTGCGTTCGCGGGTGGTGCTCGCGTGCCACCTATGGTGCCACCACTTCCTCCTCCGCAGCCGGTCAGCCGCAGGAGGCTGGCGAGTCAAGCTTCCATGGACAACGCAGGTGAGCCTACGTCCAAGCGGTTCAACTCGGTTTCAGAGAGCGAAGACGACCGCATCTGCGAACAAGATGCTGCTCTTGTCGGGCACGACGAAGAGTCTGGAAAGGTACCTTTATGTATACAAAGCGGCTCTGAGTGTAGCTCAAGTGACGAAGACAGTCCGCTTGGCTGCGAATCGCGTGATGACTATATCACCTCAGACAGGCCGCACAGGGCCGGATGAGGGTGTAGCGCTCACTTGTAGCACAACGCTTTCTGTTGAACCGGCGGAAGTGCCTGCAAGTGAAGAGTTCGCTGTCATTGCTGGCAAGCATAACATGACGCATGCGTGCATTAACGATGTCCTCGACGTCTGTCTGCGTAGAGGCATCGTTCACCTTCCTAAAGACGCAAGGACCGTTTTAAAAACCGAGCGTAAAGCTCAGGTGGAGCAGAATGGTTCGTTTGTTCACTTCGGTCTTGAAGAAGGCATCCGTCAAGTGTTGCGTCAGGTGCAAGCACTTCCTTGTGAGCTGAAACTTCAAGGCAACATTGATGGGAGTACCACTGTACAAAAGCACCCAGCTTGCTTTTTGGCCCATTTTGTGCCAGAAACACAAATGTGCAGGCATCGCCGCCATTTGCTGTCAGTGTGTACTGTGTTACAGGGAAGCCACCGTGTCTAGAGGATTATTTGCGGCCATTTGTGCAAGAAGTCTCCAAGCAAACCTCTGAGGGGTTGAGCATAGGAGATGTTCATGTAGAAGTGAGCATTGGAGCCATGGTGTGTGACGCCCCTGCAAGAAGCTACATCAAGTGCATTGTTGGCCATACTGGCTATTATGCCTGTGAGCGGTGCATCCAAAAAGGAAAGCATGTCGAAAACAGGGTCACATTTGCCAGACTTCATGCACCAGCACGGACAGATGTATCGTTTCGATCCTCGAGAGAACAAACGCCATCATATTGCTGCCTCACCTTTCCTGTCACTTGATGTTGACATGGTTGGCATTCTTTCCAACGGAATACATGCACCTTGTCTGCCTGGGAGTCATGCGACGGCTTCTCAGAAACTGGATATGCCAAGGCCACAGCAACAGACTGAGCAGAGCTCATCGTTGCCAACTAAATGAGAGCCTGCGAGAGGCATTCAAGGCCTTTCCAATGCATTTTCAGCGCAAGCCAAGGGGCACAGAAGAACTTGATCGGTGGAAGGCAACAGAATTCCGCACATTCCTCCCATATGTGGGGCCTGTTGTCTTGAAGCCTATTCTGCCTGTCTCACTACGAGCATTTCTTAATGTTTCATGTGGCTCTCAGAATTTTAGCATCACCAAAGCACTACCTTGAGTACAATGATTTTGCAAAAGAGGTGCTCATGTATTTTGTGCAAGAATTTGGTGACCTATATGGGAAAAAAACAGCTTGTGTACAATGTACACACGGTTGTTCACCTTGCTGACCAGTGCCGGGAGCATGGCCCGTTGGATCAGTTCAGTGCATTTCCTTTTGAAAGCTACCTTGGAAAAAATGAAAAAGTGGCTGCGAATCTACTAAACAAGCCACTTTCACAGTTAAGTAGGAGGATATCTGAACTGAGATACCCATCTCAGAATCACGCAAAGCACCAGCAGCAACAAGTGCAGCCTGGAGACTGCTTCCTGTTCAAGGATGGTCCCTGTTGTTGTCGAAGAGATTATGGGAGACCAGTTCAAGGGAACACTTCTTCCTCATGCCAGAGATTTTTTTTCAAGGTTCCTCTCAAGTCTTCCCAGCTTGACATCTGGCGCTGTGACACCTCAAGTAATGGAACTAAGGTGTGGCTCCCTTGAACAGCTACAGAACGCTGCTCAGTGTCTGAGCCTGCGCTACAAACGAGGACATGTTGTTGTGCCACTTTTGCTCACGTGACAGGAGAAATGTAAAATATGTTAATGTTGAAGAATGTTGTGTTGGGTGGTGAGCTGCTCAGTCGATAAGATTATGGCAAGCCGTCAGCGTCTTGGAGAAGACAAAGAAGTTGCACCGCAGCTGCTCTGCGCGTTCGAGCCTAGCGCGAGACAAGATGATGCCAGCAAGAACGACAGCATCTGTGGACGTCCATGCCAGAGCACGGATAAATAAAATATGCGGGAAACCAAACGCCTCATGTCTTCCCACAAGATCTTGAGTGTGTTGGTGGGATCAAGCCTATTTGCCTGTTCCCTTATTGGGTTGAGGCCGAAACAAGTTCAGTGCAAGAGGATTCGCTCTGATGCAGAGGGGGTGTAAAAGATGGAGGGTGGAAAAACAGACAGTACTCTGAGCAAAGTTTGTGATGGAAACCTTAGAGCCGCCAATGATTAAACTAGTGTCAACAGCGGTCGCATCAAGAGCTGTAGCAGCTTCATTGGCTGCGTGGTGCAGATGGATCCTCCAGTGATGGGATGGGTGGGGGTGAAGGAAAATTTGCAAGTAAAAGAGAATGAAGGGGAGTGGAGCACGAGGATCAGCCAGGGGCACTGGCTTGTTCAGTTGCTTCCTTTCCCTTGATTCAGCCACATGTCTGGGATCTGGGGGTCATCCCCGCCTTTTTGTTAGACTCGCGTTCGCACTGAAACTTACCTGGTCGTCTGGCCCGTGACCAACGACAATGGAGCAACTCTACATCAAATAATGCTTTGTCTGAACGGTCACCGCTAAGTGCCTTTCTATGCTGCACATTCTGCTAGCTGATGGGGACTGAGTGACCACGCTGCAGCAGCATCTTGACCTGGTCTTGTCGAAGCAGGCTCAGCTCATCGGGTTCGATCGTGCCATCCAGGATGCCCTTCATGATGCCGCATTTGAGAAGGAGATGACTACAACCTAAGAGTACAAGCAAATGATAAGCTTTATGAAGACGAGCATATACTTGCAGTCAAACCGGATCCTCCAACTCTTCCAGCGCCCTTGATGATCCACCGCAAGGCGTCACGGCAAGCCGTTTGCTTGGAGACCGCAACATGCTACCATTTCAGCATTGTCAGGCTTTTTGACTACACCACCGTTCTGTACCATCGTGCTACCCTAGCTGCACATCTCAAGCTTATCTGGCAGACGTCGTGAGGGGCAAGGCGTCTCGGACCACTTCAAAGGAAATATTCACACCAATCCGTCTAGCCAAGATCGAGAAATATGAGTATTTGGCTGACTTGACAGGGTTGGCGAAAACAGCAATTCAAGCCTACGAAATTTTGGTTCAGGTGCTGTCCGACCATTTCGGATGTTGCGACATGCTTGTCGATGACCACGTTGACGACTTTCTTGCTGTGGCACCAGTTTGCGGTTCAACTGATATAACCCAACTACGGAACCTATGTGACGAGGTAGCTTTCTGCATAAACGCTTTTGAAGGTCTTGTCTTCGTCGTGTCCCCATATCAGTACAGTGCAGTTTGAAGACACATCCTCGTGAAGGCATTACCACTGGATCTTGGCAACCTGTACCATCGTACCTAAAGGAGGCCTCACTAACCCACCACTCTCGTGTGCACCAGCGGCAACAGCAGACAGGGCACAAGAAGTGAGAGACCTCATGAACTTCAGAGCCCAAGTAGAGGTACGAGACGGTGGCATCGACTAAGCCAAGCCGTGTACGAACCAACAGCACCATCTACAAGAGTTTGGCTCCAGACCTGAGCCCACCTTCGGCCGCAATCTACTTACTGAAAAGATGTTTCCGTTCATGCGTTCTGCCTAGTCCTTGATTCGCTGGAACATAGTTCAGGCATGTTGCTAGCCAACCATGCTGCACAATAAATGACTCAGGCTTCAGTTTGGCAGACACTGCCTCCGCTGGGCCAAACGCAAATTACCGTGCCATTGCTTGATGCCAGGACCCTACAATGTCACCAATGTGCGGGGCAAGAATTGACATCTCTTCACAACGTGAACCAATAAGTGTCTGCACCTCAAGAATGCACGTCAGAGTCCATTGCCATGCATCTTTAAGCGACATCCGTGTCAATTAGTGGCAATGATCTAATGCCCGTATTTCTGCTGACTGGCAGAGCCTGTGCTGTTAGTGAGAATTAGTGTTAGTGAGAATCAGAACTGTGCTGGTCTGCTTCCTTCTGGACACGGGAAGTCAACATTCTTTTGTTCAATGGGACGGTGCTCGAGCCCTGAACTGTCCTGTCTGAGGCATTGAGCACATCAACTTGTTCACATTTGGGAGGACGCAACACCTGTTGAGCATGACGTTGAGATTCGTGACGTCGCAGCGAAGCGACAGCCAAAAGGAGCATTGATGCATACATTCAGTGCGGAACTGCACATGCCAGGCTTGCACCTCGAGCACGTGCCACCCATCTTTAGTTCTCTCTTTTTGTGCAGCTGGGTTGTAGACACCACTGGCTGAGGACGTGGACCTTACTCTACGCACGTTGCAACATTGTTTTGCACTACAGGGCCCCCCTGCCCTGACGGAAGGTCAAAATGAAGGCGTCTTCGAGTAAGAAATGGAGCAGTGTTGGCGTAATTGTAATCGTCACTGTGTCACAAGCGGCCCACTGGCGAACAACAATGTTATTGCTCAGCCAGTCGCACCATGAGTATGGAGGCATTGCGTGGCTTGAATTCTGGGGTGGCACATGTCATGAAGCGATTTACATACCTCACGACGAAAGGTAGCAGGGACTAATAGACGAGGTGCAGCCGATGACGTGTTGCAGTGTAGTGAGCCTGACATAAGTGGGTGATCCAAGCTGCAAGCATTCACCATTATGCGAGTAGGATTGTCAGTTCTCAGGTGGATGATGAGTGCTGAATTGGCTACAGCTTGTTTGGCAGGTGTGAAAACAGCTTGAGTTTTGGAACAGGAAGCACATCGCCGAGATGTGGTGACCCAGGAACAAGATCCCTTAAGACTCAGAAACGCTTTTCTGAGGGTTGAGAAACCAGGCCAAATTGTTGAAGGCGTTGAAAGAGTTCTTGAAGGTGACGCTCGTGGTCTGTGCTGTGGGGTGCAACTCGGGAGCGAGGATGTCATTGATGTAGGCGAACACAGCAGGGAGGCTACACGTCACCTCTGCATTGAATACTTGGAAATTTTGAGCAGCGTTTCACAGACCAAAAAGCATGTGCACATGCTCAAAAAAACAAGCTGCAGGGCTTGGTAATCGATGATATGCGCTGACAAGGTCCACTTTGCTAAAGATCTTGCTCTTCTCCAAGTGTCCTGTGAAATCCCGGATGTGTAGAAAAAATAGTTATGGTGGACTGTGTGAGCGTTGAGTGCCCATTAGTTGCCGCATGGACACAAGTCACTCAGCTCTTTTTTGAGCAACAGATGTAGTGGTGAGGCCTAAGTACTGGACGAAGGGTGAATAATAGCTAGTTGTAGTGTATAGGAGAGTTCCTGCTTAGCGATTGCCAGACGCTCTCTCAAGAGGTGATGTGGACGAGCCGAAATAAGTGGACCACAAGTGACAATGTGTTAGGTTACTCTTTGCAGCGAGCTGGGCTATTGAGGGTCAGCTCTTCTGTAGTACCCAAGACATGATGGGCAGACTGCGGCGAGTTCTTCAGGAAGACCTCTCTCAAAAACGCACCGTTGGGTCGACCTCGCTTGCGCTGAGGTGCTGCCGCATGCTGCTGCGCAGCTGGGAAAGGTGTCGATCGCCAGTCTTGTCGGAAGTTAGCAGGTGCTGTACATGCATGCTTTCATATGTCTTGGTACAGTCTAGAATGGTCTGTTTCAGTTTCTAGTATGGGGCGTCTTTCGAAGGTGCACCTATGATGTCCGCCACCACAGGAGACAGGTTGCAAAGCATATGTGGCAAAACAGAAATCTCCAAAGCAATGTGGTGCAGATCGGAGATAGAACCAACCTGAATGAATCAAAACTGAGGGTTGTTCCACCAGAATGTGGGCAGACGAAGCTGGAGGGCTGCAACATCCATTGGTTATTGCCTGAGGGTGGTGGATTGCTGGGCTCGGTCATCTCTCCGGCCGGAGTCACCACTGTTGAGATTCGCGAAGACGCAGTGAAGTGATGGACAAAGGAACCAGTGAAGCAGGCATTCAGAACCGAACTCTGGTGCTGGGCTTGCGCCTAGAGCACGCGCCGCGCATCTTTATTTTTCTCTTCTTCTGCAGCCGAGCTGAAGACGCCGGATGAGGATGCGGGCCTTAGTGCGCGCGCGCATTGTGAGTGCGTTCTCAAGGGTGCATGACCCTTGCCTTTGGCAGTGCGTGAGGTTCTTTGTTCGAGGGAGGACTACCTCGATGGGCATCCAGCCTATAGGTACAACCCCGGCCACGTCGCAACACTCCCACAAGCGGAGTGGATAGCTCAGCCCTCCGCTAGATGACTGGGCTAGGACAGCTGACGCGACATTTGGGCTCCCTGCCGCCGGATGTCATCGGTTCCAGTTCATCGACCATGGCACAGAGCCACCCAAGTTCGACGCGGTGACTCTGCGTATTCTGTTTTCGTCACTGCCGGTGACGCCGCTGCAGCAATGTCCACTTCGCCACTGAAAGTTGTGGCATCAGCAACTGCCCAGGCGACTTACCTGATGACCTGAACTGTAGGCCGAACGCTTGATTTATTCACTTAGCTTAGGTCACGTGCCTTATGTTAGGAATCTCATGGTATGTGTGTGTTTGAACAACCACTGTATGATCAACCACTGTTTTTGTTCTCTGGACGCAAGCACGACACCTCTGAGCACATCATTCGACACGTACTTTGACGTGCAAACACAAGCACTGTCTTTCCTGTGAAAAGGCTGCAGGCAACTGTTCAACAGAAATCAATGCAGACTCTCACACCTCACAAGAGCGCCACAGAGAAACACTTGCTGGTATCACAAGCAGGCGGACGACGAGTGAGCACAAGTCAGAACGTCACCAATTAGGATGCCCATGCCCCAGCATATGGAGAACTTGCTGCTGATAGGCTCTACCTCCGAGGCAGCACCCCAGCTGTCGCCTTCACCTCAAATCTGCGAGATCCTCCTGTTGCACGGTGACGACTTGTCCCCTATCCTGTCTACGCCTAGCTCAAATGAATGACCTGCTTCCATGTCGCAATAGTGTCGCTCAAAAAAGCTACCAAACTATGGTTGGTGTCTTGTGCAGTAAGAGAGGCTGCGTCAAGAAAGCTTACTCCCTGGAAGCATACACAATTTTGCTGGCCACAGGAGTGTGTTGCAAAGAGTTTCAAATCGAAGAGAACAAAGGGGCGTGAGCACAAGCATCAGCTACAGGCACGGGCTTGTTCGCTTGCTTCCATTCTTTTGATATACCAGACCTCCGGGTGCAGGTCTCATCCCAGTTTTGTCTTTACAGGTAGCATAGGCAATACAACTGGAGGCAGGGGCTGGTAGGTCCAATTCTGAATGATCACCGTGTGTGTCTTTCGTTTCAATGGTCTTTATAACTACTGACAGCAGCAGATTACAAGATGAAAGAGAAAGTATGGGAGTTGAGCGCAAAGGCTGCCCAAGTGTGTGGGTATTGTGCTGTATCCACTTGCCACCCCTGGCTGGGCGGAGCATCAATTGATGAGCATGACGGCTTGAGCCGGATCATAGGCATCGTGATGGCCAGTCAACATGTTTTTAGGGAAAGGTTTGATGCGTAGAGAGTGGAAGGGGAATGGGGTCTGGAAGCTGCAGAGCGATGTTATAGTGTAGCATCTGCCTGGACCATACAGTGAAGTTTGCCAGTGCGGTGAGCCTCTGTGAGGGGCATCAATGGAGTTGTGAAGTCCTGGATGTAAGAGACATGACCTGGAAGTGTTGAGTGGAAGACCTGATGGTAATCTTGTATGCCTTGTGAATGAGTAGACTTATGTTTGTTCAAGGTGGACATGACGGAGTTTTTCTCCATAATCGAAAGCTGTACAGCCGTCGTCGTTACTCCGGATCATAATAATTGTAGGTTTTCCACAGCACAAATCAAGGCATTCAAAGCCCAATAGAACAACAGCGGCATGTTAAAAGACTGGGAAAGGCATGAGACGGTTCTTGTCCCATATGCTTATTTTCTTGTATCTTGAATGCGGACGACCATGATACACTGTGCCCGGATGATACCTGGATGTTTTCTTTTGTACTCTGGCTTGAATGCTTGGAGCTGCTGAAGGAGCAACTTTGTCACCAACAAATGCTGACAGCTCGCCATAGACTTATGCAAGCTTATGCCAATTGTGATGTGATGGTATGTTCACCTTTCTGTGCTAGTGCATTTGTGGTTGTGCCATATGCTAACAATGTAAGGAACCATTCCAACACAGGACCAATGTTCTTCACCCTCTAGTAGACCCATGGAAATCTCTTCAGTCGTGTCCCTCCTAAGGCAGCCGACTTATTGTAGCAATTATGTGCATGGCCTCTTGAAAACTGTTGAAATAATTGTTGGCATCAACCACCTTCGACTGATATGGCGATGCTGCGGCTCGTGCCACTAGCCACAAGCAAAGTTACATTCTTTACCTTGTGCATCTTCATAGTTGGGCATGGTGCTACTCTGAAATGCCATTAGTGATGGAGTGCATATGCTCCTGTCGCAATTGCGATGAAGCTCTGCCTTGCTGAATGCCATCTTGTGCACTGGACATTGCCACTTACACTTCTCAAACTGATGGATTAACTGAACACTTCAATTGCTCTCTTAGCCAGAGAATGCTGCCACTCAGTATCGACCCAGTAAAAGTGGGCAGAACACTTCCCAGCCAACTCGGCAGAACTAATGCTTCAAGTCATGTGGGAGGACATTCTGCTAGGACCTGATCAGACTGCCCGACCTATACTTTAGGTCACCCTCTTTTTGTGACGCATAGAATGTGTGTTGTACTTCACTTGGGTTGATCAGGCTGCATGTTTATCATGAGCCTCTGTAACCTACTGCCTGGTGGCAAGGTAGATAATCAACATGCACATGAATGGAGTCTGGTAAAATCCCAAAGATTTTGTGTAGCATGCAAGGAAGAGAAATCACCGCTTCAGCCTGTTTCTAAAGTCAGCAGGCTGAAATGGAACCATACTGAAATGGCTTGGAGTTCTGGTAAACTCCTGTAATCGAGCTTCTTGGAGGCCTCTGAATGGGATTGTGTTCCTTGTGAGAGAGTCAACCGCTGTGCTGTCATGGCTGGGCGAATGACCGAGCCCCTGTAGGCTGACCTACAGGTAGCCTGCAGCACAGCAGTTGGATCTTGCAGCTGCTCCTGGGAAATGTCCAACACCATTCATGATTCAAAGGTGCTACACGGTGTGGGTGGTTGCGTAGTTGCGTACCCGTGTAATCTAGCTAGGGTGGAGCCGTGGCCTTTTAATTGAGCTCTCCTCACCCCCACGCGGTGCTTCACGGGCAACGTGTGGGCGGATTCGGATTCCCCAGACGGCTAAGAGGGCGAGCTCATGCTGTGGGCCTGGAATTGCAGTACCATGGCAGCAATGAGAGAGCAATAAAGAGAAACTAATAAATTCTAGGCACTTGGCAAACTAAGTCTGTGTTCTGAACCACCTCCTGCACAGCCGGTGCGAGGGATCTTGCAAAACAATGCAGTACTATGACTGCTGCAAGCAGCATAGAGCATGCCATTCAAGGTTGTCCACCGTGGGCTGAAGAAACCATTTACAAGAAGTTGTATCATTGAACGGGGTAAAGCACGCATACATTGAAACTGACCAGTTCAAGACACCCTACCGGTAGATTGGAACGCACTCCCTTTTGCAGCCCACGATCAGGACAAAAAGATAGATCCAGATGTCACAGTTGTGGAGGTAAAAACACGGGAAGACAGCAGAGTTTATGAGAGAGTGAATCTATTAGTCGACATTGAGAGAAAATTGGGGGACCCTTAAGCTTCGCCTTTAACCCTTTACTGACGAGTGTCGCGACATACTGAAAAACTCCAAGCCAACAAGTCACAAAACGTGTGCCGCTTTTAATGCCAGCTGTCAAGTACTCACAGGGAATGTAGCTTTCAGAATGTAAAAATCTTGCGCTGTCTTCTGTAAGGTAGTCCATGCTAGAACCAATTGTTTTGTAGCTGATGGCAGAACGCGCGAAGCACGTGCGACAGCTCTCACTTCTTCGTTCTTTGTCGCCTGAGTTACGTAAGTTCAATGTCCAATAATTTTGTTTATTTGGTGTGTACGCACCCAAGAGGTGCCACTCAACATTTTGCATAGTTCAGAAGGACATTTTTTGTTGCCAGATCCTGGTTTCTGTGGCATATCACGAATTCGCGACATACCTAAAAGTATGCATTAAAGATGCATTTTAGATATTTAACTGCAGAATCAATGAAAGGTTGATATTTAAAGATAGAAAATTAAAACTGTTTTTATTTCGTTCGGCGGTTTCATAATTCAGGCATTAAAGGGTTAAGAGTTGAACGCGAAAGCGACATCCTGTCCCTAGTGCGTACTTCAATCACTTACCCCCGTATTCAGAAACGCTCCTTGACTTGAACTTGACTTGCCACCGCCTCGAGACAGCGCGTTTGAAACGCGTTTGTGCTGCGCTGGAGGCGGTGGCAAGTCAAGTTCAAGTCAAGGAGCGTTTCTGAATACGGGGGTTAGTGTATACTATGTATGCAATGGGTAGTATGCTTTAAACCACGAGCAATTATGCGAGGGAAATGTTTTCGAACTTTCTATGGACCCACTACGTGGTCTTAAGGAAATACGCGTAGTAACGTGTGTGCCTCTTGTAAAGGGTGGGCTTTCAACCGCAATGTCGTTATGACATTCATATCTTCTGACGCCCGATGGCAATGTACGCTTGTACCACGCAATATTACTGCGATATTACAGGTTGTATTGTGATGCCTGAATACACGACGCGTGTGTTTGTACAGCACGAAAACTATTTTCACTGCATTTCCAAGCAGCGGAAGTTATTTCATATGTAATCCCAAGGAGGAGGAAGCCGTGTGGAACGGCTGTGTTCGGAAATGCTCTCTGCTGAGAACAGCGTATCGGCCACGAGCCGAGGATCATCGACCCCGTATCCTGCTGAAGATGCAAGCTACAAAGTCGTCCTGCCACGTCTGCCAACTGGTAACGACGTTTTGAATTCAGTTTTCCTCGATGCGGACTTAGGTGGTAGACCCTACCGAGCCCCAGATTTCCGTGACGCTATGCTTGAAGTAGTGACTACGGCGGACGTTGTAGGTGTGGGACAGTATCAAATGAGCCATGTATAGATGGTTACCTGTACAACTAGAGTTGCGAAGCAGAAACTTGTCACCCGTGGTGAACTTCGCGTAAAAGGGCGTAAGTGCATGGTGATCGATCTGCAGACCAAGGATATTAAACTAAAGCTCCTATGGCTTCCACGTCACTTGAAAACCAGACGTGTTGAAGAGGCGTTTCAAGCTTATGGCCTCGTAAAGTCCGTAGAGAGAGAGACATGGAGATGTGCTGGTATGGAGCAGTTGATGACAACGAACCCGGATGTGGCCTTAGAGCTTAAGGACGGCATCACTGTAAACTCAATACCACACATTATGACCATCTTCGGCCACCAGTGCCTAGTGCTTATTCCTGGTAGGCCTCCTCTGTGTCTTTCTTGCAAGCGAGTGGGACACGTACGTCGACAATGTAAAACACCGAGGTGATTGCAGTGCCATCGCTTCAGTCACTTGTCGGATGCTTGCGTGTCGACCTACGCAAGCAAGCTTCGCTCTGGCCCCTCTAGCACAGAAGAGTCTCATCTGGATAATCTGATGGATGCTACAGAGGTGGTCGACGCGTCCGGAGAAGCAGCGGGTGGAATCAAAGAAGGCGAACACTTGTCCATGGAGCTCATGCCGAGCAGTCACAATAGCAATGCTAAAAGCACAAGTGAAGACACGAGGGACGAGAATGCTGTCAGTGAACGCGGCTTGGAAAACCCAAAGGAAAAGCCTCCAGATGAAGAAGACGCAGAAGAGGCAATGGATGGCTGCCAGACAAAGAAACGCCCTGCGCCGAAGAGTGATGAAGGAAGAGCAGATGCGCGGATGCAGCAGAACAAGCGACCTCATGTGGACAACGCGTTGTCTCCTTTGGAGGTGGAGGGACGCGCCGCCTGTGCCAGCGCTCTCAAGAAGGCGCCACAAAAAAGTGCAGAGGTGGTAAAGCCACACGTTCACCTGTGGCTAAAGGTGATCAAGAAAAACTATAAGTGAGCAAAATGGCTACTGCGCTTACCTTCCCCCTATGTGTAGCGACGCTTAACGTGCGTGGCTTGCGAAATGTGAGGCGTCAGCGGCAGTTAAACCACGTGCTTAAGCAGCATGACGTTGATGTTGCTGCAGTGCAAGAAACCAAGATTTCATCAGCTCGAGATGTTAACTTTGCTCTCGAAACTTTCCCAGATATGATCTGTACAGTAGTCACGCACGTGGTGCTTCCGCTGGATGCTTCTTATTGGTTAGAAAGCAGTTGAGTCACTGTTTGGCGTCGCTGTATATTGATGGGGAAGGCCGTCTTATTTGCTGTGACATCTCATTCCATTCTGAAAATTGGAGGTTTGTTTGCGTCTACGCTCCCTCAAAAGTGAATATAAAGAAGACTTTCTTCCTGTCCTTAGCTTCGTTGCTAAACACCGACAGACATCTGATCGTCTTAGGGGACTTTAATTGTGTGTGTAACTCCAGGGATCACTCATATTTAACGAACCGTTACGATGCGAGTGCTTTTTTACTGCAGCAGTTAATGAATGACCATCACCTAATAGATGTGGGAGAGTATGCGCCTTCCTCATTGAGGTTTACGCACTTTCAAGGCATCTCTCATGCTCGGCTTGACCGTGTCTATGTCTCTATAAACCTGTGGTCTCACGTTGACAACTATGCTGTCAGGCCTATAGTTTTCACAGACCATTGTTTAGTGGCCGTTTCATGGGGTCCAGGAAATTTCGCAAAATTCCTCCAAATTGGCAATTATGGAAGCTAAACGTACAGCTGTTACATGAGGAATGTTTTGAAAAAAGAGTAAAAGAATTGCTCCGTGAGGTAACGCAATATCGGCAACTTCCGATTCCTGCCCAATGGGAAATGTTCAAAGAAAAGGTTAAGAACGAAGCGATTAGTATCTCATGCGAGCTAGCCCAGAGGAAAAAAAGATGAAAAACGTTTTCGAAGCAAAGCTGCTTTCCTGAGTCAAAACAGAAGTTATCTTACCGACGTTCCTTTCGTTCCATGTTTTTTTATCGTTAGCAGAGAGCATCCATTCGTACCGTCGTCATTCCCCTCCTCCTCCAAAGTTCGCATGTTAGGGTCAGAATCGACAATTAAAACATAAAGATGCTCTCGTATATTCACAGCGACATCTTTCGCAGCCTCGTGAGTCTGAGGTAACCGAAATAAAATGGCATTCATAACAAAAAAAAGCCTGTTCAATCTATGATGCAACGCGCAAAAATAGTTACATGATTGCTCCCACGAAGTCCCACTGTACTAAATAAAGTACAGTAACATTTTATTACTCCTCACAGCAAAAATATGCACTCTATAGGTTTCTCGCGCTTTGCAGGGATTGAATGGATCTTGCTGAAGCAGAAGGAGTTCGTTTTTTCAACATATAAAGTATAAAACTTCAAATTAATTTAGAAAAAGTAGTGCTGACCTCGTGCGTTTAACAGGCTCTCATTTTCCTAAAGGTTGACGACTCATAAAACAGAAAAAATATAACCGAGTCAATATTCCAAACTAGGGTTATCTTGCTGCAACCTTTGACATCAAGAATTCCAAAGATCAACATCAGAATATTCTGTTTTGTATTTTCTGTTCCCGAAAAAGGAAGTGTACTTTTTAAAGTACAGTGGGCCCTAATGGGTTAAAGAGGCCTGTGAACTTGGTGAACTTCGTCCTTCTTTTTATCAGGGCCATACAACTTTGATCCCGAAAAGTACCGACAGTGAAGTTTTGAAGCGAGTAACTGGATATAGCCCTATATCTTTATGCAACGTTGATTATAAAATATTTGCGAAAATCCTCACGAACAGGTTGCAAACAGTGATAACTAAATGTGTAGGTGCCCACCAAACATGCGGAATTCGAGGCCGCTCCGTACAAACGAATATTCATATAGCACGATCAGTCCTTGAGTGTATTGATGGTAGCATGAATCAGGTAGCTCTTCTTCAGATTGACCTTGCTAAGGCTTTTGATAAGGTACGGCACGATTTTTTATTTCGACTGCTCAGACATCTCCAGTTGGGAGATGTATTGTACAATGGAATATCACTTTGTTATAAAAATTGCACCACAAGCTTAATTGTGAATCGCACACTTTCAGGTATAATAGAGGTAAATTCATCAGTACGTCAGGGGTGTCCGCTTTCACCTTTACTTTTTGCACTATACTTGGAAGCACTTTGTTTAAGCGTACTCATTAATTCTCGTATTAAAGGATATAGATATGAAGGCGAGGAAGTCAAAGTTCTAGCCTACGCAGATGACATTGCCTTGTTTTTTGTGGATAAACCAAGTGTTCAAGAAGCAGTAAACACTACTACGCGTTTTTGTGAAATTTCCAGAACTAGTATAGATTTTGATAAAAGCAGAGGATTCTGGCTGGGCATGAGGGCTGTAACTGCCTCGGTGTTTGCAAATATTCGTTGGAATGAAGCTCCGATGCGTTATCTAGGTGTGCCTCTCGATAACCATCGTAATAGTAGTCCTCACTGGACGTCCGGTATGACCGCTATCCGTCGAAAGGTGTTAACTTGGCAAGGTCGCGACCTCTCCGTTTTTTCGAGAGCTAAAGCTTGCAACATTTTTCTTATATCAAAGCTTGTCTACATTCTACAAGTATTGCACTGCTCTCGCGTTCATATTCAGGCGTTTCACAGGATATTTGCCTGCTTTATTTGTAGTTCACCATGGGAAGCAATGCAAAGAGACAACCTATTTCTTCCGCTTGAGAAGGGTGGGCTTAGTCTTGCGCATTTGTTTGTACGACTGCTGGGTGATGCGATTTTTTTTATCTCAAGGATGTCTGTCACCCGTTTCTTCTGGCTATTATTCGAAACCGTCTTGCTTACCATCTCCCTTTTCTATTCGTAACAACAAGAGTTGCTGAACAATCGCAATTATGGGGTTTCTTAAAAGAAATTGTCGACACTACCCAGTATTTCAAAGCCAGATTCACTTTAGAATACTTATACAGTGTGGACAGAAGAACACTGTGGTAAGAGGACGGTGACTGAGCGTCGGCGTCGTGTTGTGTTCGGCGTGCGGTGCCGATTTTGAAGTGCGCGGGGCCGGTGATGATGATCGGCGTGCGGGGCCGGAAGTGAAGTGCGTCGTGATGGTGATTTGTGTAAGCCGACGAAGAAGAGCGCGTGTGGTGCGCGGGCCACGGGAAGCAGCTGGAGCGACGAAGCGAACGAGCTGGCGGGCGGAGACGTCGGGAACTCGACGAGGGCAGATGAAGCGCTGGCTCTGTTCCGGCTTCGCCATCGTCGCGGCCTCCTGAGCTGGGCCTCGTCCCGGCTCCTGTGACCGCCTCTACCCTGTCCTTGGCTCGGGCTTCGTCCCGGGCAGGTCCTCTTACCGGGTCCACACCCGGGTGCCGTTCACGAGCCTGGGCCACGCCCCGGTGCTCGTCGCCGATCTGGGGGCCTCAACCGAGGCTGTTCCTGTGCCTGGCCGATCCAGAGCTGTTCCTGTGCCTGACCCGATGCAGAGCTGTTCCTGAGCCTGGGCCACGACCGGTGCTGTTCCGGAAGCCTTGGCCACGCTCGACGTGCGGCCACACTTCTGCGGCCGTGCCTCGTCCCGTCGTCGTGCGACGCCACCTACGACAGCCGCCGCGGTGTCGACACTGCCGTCAAGGTCAGCCGCAAGTCCGACGGCTTTGATACCTTCGGACCCGCCGCCCCACGCCGCAAGACCGCCGACCGCTGACTGAGTGCGCGTGAGTGATGGCGCGGTCAGTAGCCTACGTTGTTATGTCCGTTGTATAGGTGTTCGTCCCACGTCCTGTTTGTGTCGCATTAAACTTCTCTGTGTCTCTTGGAGCGTCCGTCGTTCGTCTGGCCAACCTGCGCCCACATTCAGACCCCCACAAACACTAACCGCTGCACTTGTCAGTACCCTTTTCCCCGAACCTGTTTACCGACAGCAATATTTATCTCATTCTGGTCATGATGTGTTTCACCGTGTACGTAAAATGTGTATATCGCCAGCAGAAAAAACGTTTTTCTTCAAGCTGTACAGCTCCACTTTACCTGTAAAGACATGGCTTCATGAAAAAGGTATATATGTGCCCTGGTCTGTAAATTGCAGGCTATGCAACGAGCCTGAAACAATCGAGCATTGTTTTATTCATTGCCGTGACGCATTTCACTTCTGGGACATTCTTAAGAGAACCATCAGAAATCAATTTCCAATTACAGCTCACGGTGTTAGGTTCCTACCGTTCAAAAAGAGCGTCAACAATAATGCGCCATTCGATTTAATCATGTTGTTGGGTCTTTACTCATTATGGAGGAGCCGCATGACCGACAGACATGCTGAACCACCTCGCTCGACAAGGTCTGTCTTTCGAGAAGAAGCAGCGAAGTGCGTAGTGTTGTTCAGACTTTTGACCCTGTTCCGGAATGGGTTGGACTTCTGGACGTTTGTGTTTGTTTACCGGACTTTTGAAGATTCGTTGGACTGTGTGAAATGTGCGTTTTCTGCATGTGGGCATGTGAGCGTATCTCTGAAACGGTGAATTGTATTGGAGTACATGACAAGACTTGATGACATTATTTTCATGCATTAAAGAAAAAAAAAGGAGAAGCGTGGCTGTGTGGTAAAACACCTGCTTGCCACGCAAGACGGCCTGGGTTCGATCCTCACTCGGACCCGGAAATTTTTATTATTTATTTTATTTGCATCTTTCTCGATTTTTCGGTCACGGACAAGATGATGATTTTTCGCTCACAACCAACGACGCCGCCGCCGACGCCGGAATTTCTGCGAAACGAGCTCTTTAACGCTATCGCGTTAACATTTTACTTAGCATAAGTGGCCATGAGCATCCTGTAGGAGGCCACAATTAACATTACATGCCAAGTGGTGTTTGTAAAAGGCAGTGACAAAAATGTTTACTACTATCGCTTTTTCTGGTTTTGGGGACATCTTTCTTTTATGCACAGCACCACACATCATTACACAATTATACAATTTTTACCATGTCAAATTCGGTACCTCAAAATGGTATTCTAAGTGCAGGCAAAAAGTGCATAACGTGCAATAGTGCCTCTGACGAAATCAATGTTTTCATTTTGAATAGCTAACAGAACTCATCATTTGTAGCTGTGCAGTTACAACTTGTAATATTTCTTGTTTTCGTGGAGGGTTGATAATGTACTCTTTGTAGTAGCAAATCAAAGAAACTATATTAACGTTTCATTGGGTGAAATGGTATTAAACTTTTTAGGGCTTTTCATGGCAAACTTCAACTTACCCTTTTATGTGAGTTAGAAACTGGCAGCCAACTATTACTTAAACAATGTTCAGGCAATATTCTAAGCCAGTATTCTTCATCAAGCCTAACAGAGTGCATGGTCGCACATTGTCATACTTCTAGAAGCTCATGTTCCAGAGTTGTGCGAGTCTTTCGCACATCATGCACCTCATTGTTCACTTATTCCCATGGACAATAAAACACTCATGTTCAAGCATCATGTCATTGATTTGCTAACTAGATTGAAGAATCCTGTGAACTCTGCCACATATCAATTGGCCCTGCAAACTATTGCAGAGTCATGTTTTGCTGTACAGCCACTCTTGAATTCGTTTAGCTAAACAGCTGTAGAACATGGAAAGTTAGCTGTGCGAATGTTTACTCAATGTATTCGCACTGCAGCTTCTCCACCTTTTTAGGTGACATTTCACCAATACGAGATCTGTTCCAATAAAAATATATTTGATGCATTCCGAGGCACGACAATACTCGTTTTAGGTTTCTCAACACCAGTACTTTTATATAGAGCAACAATCCAAAAATTTTTTTTAATTCGTGTCAGTACTCCTTTAAAGCATTGGTAAGGCAGCGAAGCTGGCATGTGTAATACCTCAAGAATTACTTGAGGCCAGGCTAAGAAATGAAGTGTAGCAAAGGATATACATAGCATGGCATGCTTGGGCAAGGCCTGACGGAAGCTGTGAAAGAAAGCATTTTTGGCCTTGACCATGGGTATCGGCAGGATTTCGTCTTGGGAGGTGCCGGCGTAACATAGCGGCCAGGTAAGCGGCCGAGGTCTGGTATAGCTTGTGTGGGGCCAAGTGCAAGGGTGTCCTGAGGGGGGCAAGTGCCCCTTTTGCACCCCCCCCTACCGACGCCCATGGTCTTGACATCCACTAATTTCTGCCCCAATCCCCCAGCAAACCACAGAGCATCAAAGAGCATAACAAAATCAGCTTGCACTGTTAAAGTATTCTTTTGAATAACGTTTACTCATTTAGCAGAGAAAGCTTGAACTTGATGCAAGAAAGAAATGCTATAAAGTTTTCTTTTTCCTTTCATATTTTGTGTTGGCAGATTGGTGTAGTAGTACCGAGGAATTTAAGGTCTTCTGATTATCGGAACTTACTAAGATGGGAAAAGTACTGAAACTTGTCATTATTACTTTTTTTGTTCTTTTAGACTAAAATAATACTTTGGCTGACTGGCACAAGCTTTCTCAGAATTCATGGGCTGGCGCTGGAACTTCAGTGTTGTGTTAGTGACCATGCTGAGGAAAAGGTGAGGACTCAACCCACATTCAAGAAAAAACAAGAGGACAGAAAAGAGCGAAATATTTTTGTTTCGACGTGGGTTGCATCCTCACCTTTTCCTCAGCAAGGGCGAAACAGCCCAACAACACGTTTTATTAAGTTAGCAACCATGTGTCATTTTTGTGTCTTCAGTGGCTCATCAAGCTGTCTTTTTAACAGGTACTATCGTGCGATTCATAATAAAGATTAGCTTAATAATATAATCTAATGCGCTGACAAAGGAGAAAAAAGTGTTGCAGTGGAGCCTTTTTATAAAGTCCTGTGGAAAATACGTCCTGATATTATGTAGTAGCATATAAGAGAGAGAGTGATGATCCAGCGATAGTGAACAAACTAACTACATTGGTCAAACTAACTACATTGGCTTGTGCCATGCCATGGTCCCACCCTCTGCTTCTCGTTTTTAGTTGTATTTGACTTGCTCACAATTTAGAAGCAGTGCAATCAATGAGCCTTTGGAGGAACCTTACAGGATAGATGAAGAAGGATGTAATAGTTTTGAAAGGTAAACAGGTTAAAAATCTGTATATCAGACTTCGTATCCGACACTATAGAGCTGGAGAAAAGTGACCAGAAAAAAAAAACAAGACAGACTACAAGAGAAACAGAGCACATGCCCTGATTCACTGCTGTGCACAGCAAAGGATGACATTTGACAACATGACAATCACTCAAGCTGGTTTCTTTGCTCTAATAACTGCAACAGCGTAGTTGCAGCTCCCTACTGTGGCAGCACATGTGGTCAATATTCTAAAATGTTTGTTCTCGCTGTTATCTTCAATTATCAATGGCAGGTAGTGTAGCTGCAATTGTTGACCTTTTGCTCACTGTACAAAAGACAGTTGTACAAAAAATTCAAAGCAGCAGCATTGGTTCTTTTGAAATTAAGCTTTATTTGTGCCATACAGTATGAGAGCATGAAGTATAGTTGCGTCTAAGTGTGGATGAATTCTTGTCTGCTGTTATCGCGATCTATCTGAGCCGTGTTATCAGCCGGCTCATAACTCGTAATATTGCATGGACTTGGTCACTCCGAAACCACTGAAACGTAATGTGGTATCCTTTCTAGGTCAAAGTTTAATGACAGCAGCAGTGCTAATTGGTTGAGTGTATGAATCCAATGTAGTAGGTATACTGAGTTCGATTACCAGTGCTGGCCAGAAACCCAATGAAACTTCCTGATGGGTGGAGGAGCACACAGACCTAGTGCTAAATTGTTTTTGGGTGTCCATGTCAAATGGTGGCCCCATAAAATTTCTGTTTGACTCTCTGCCGCTGATTTCTAGAAGCCCTGTCAGGGAAGAGGCTTCTTGAGGAGCATATATGGCACAAAACTGCTTATATAGAGAGCTCATTTGATGATTAAGGCAAGTGAACGGGCTAATAGCAGAAAGATCCTGTTTGCTCTTATGCACTTAGTCTGGATGAAGGGGACTAGAAAGACAAGGATCGAGATAGAAACGCACTTTGGGAAGAAGTTTAAACTGAGAAGGGCAGAAAATTTCAGCCCGTCTTTTGTTATTATTATCATTTGGCGGTTGGGCTTAGGCTGTTTTTCAGGATATTCGTCGTCAGAATTCGCAGGGACCTTCTGGAAAATCACGAGAATCATTTGGCAGCCGGTGTCTGGGCCGGTCATCCACAATGCAAGGCATGTTTGCAGTTCAATCTAGGAAGCTATGATTGTTGCAGTTATTATACCGGCATGAGTGACTGTTTGGTACGAACAATCACTTATTCCTCATTACTGCAGTACTCGTGAGCGTTGCCTGTGCTGTGAGCCGCCGTGAATTTGGGCATGGAACCCCAAAGCTTTCCAGATATGTGCGGAACCCACTCTTCCCATCAGTGAAAAAGGAATGGGAAGGGACGTTTCTGGCTCTGTATTTAATCAAAGTATCACTGCCGCCTCGTTCGAGCGTGTTTTTCCTTGTTTTTGTTATCTACGGTTCGGCGTGTTATTAGATGTGAAGCATCTTATGGCCAAGCTTAATCCGGTGGTGGTGGTGGTGTGCGGCGTGACCACCCTTACTGCGCGTGCGCAAACCCTTTCAAAAAAAAATAAAAATATAAAACCTCCTTTCCCCCTCTCTCTCCTCTAGGCATCCCTCCCCGCGGCAACCACGCCCTCACTGCGCATGCGCCTCCCCTCCTCTCTCCCCACCCTCTCTCCTCTAGGCATCCCTGCCCGCGGCGTCTACACTCCCACTGCGCATGCGCGTCCCCCCTCTCTCTCCTCTCCTACGCTCCCCCCCTCTCTCCTCTACGCAACCCTGCCCACGGCGTTCACACTCCCACTGCGCATGCGTGTCACCCCCTCTCTCCTCTCCTATGCTCCCCCCTCTCTCGCCTCGCGACGCCGACGCAGGCAGCGTCTGCTAGCGAGTTTCTTGGTTGAAAAAACCGACTGCTCGCGCTGCACAACCGTTCACTAGCCACCCCGTATATATGGCAGTGAATCTTGACCTGCAAGGTGGTGCCGGTGGGAGATTTCTCCTGTGCGTTGTTGAACAATAAAAATTCGCAGCGCGCGCGTTAACTAAAAGCGGACTGCGGGTCTCTGTGTCCAGTCGGAGTCTTCTGTCTCTCATTGCCCATTAGCAGCGATTGGCATGTTCCAGTAGAAACACCGCCCCATCACTGCGTGCTTTGCGTCTCCGCAGTTTTCTCTCCTGCGCAACGCTGCGATGAGCGCCAGCGTCAACGCCGCCGCCAGTCGAAGCGTTAGCGCCCGCTGCTTCACATCTACACATGGTTCCCTTTAGCGGGAGATGATGTAATTTTTCTTCACGTCAGCATATAAATTCACAAAAGTTGTGAATGGCATTTTGCGCAAAAAAAAAAAACACACACGAGCCCGAAGGGAAGAAACCACAAGACAAGCGCAGACACAAAACCACAAGACAAGAAAGCTGTTTTTTTTTTTCGCATCATACTTCGCGGACAGTGACTACCGCGTAGGCTGCTGTTTATAGCAGAGTAGGTTATAAACAAAGCATTTTCAAAAAAAAAAAAAGAAAGAAAGAAAGTTCAGCGCGATTCGAACATGCTGCTAGTCGGCGCGAAGTCAATGCGCCTGACGCCCACGCATCTCGCCACGTCCGCGCTGTGTGTCAAGTGCGTTGGTTCTAATGTTATAGTTGATATTTGTGATCGTGGCACGAATATACTACGTGGCCTTGAGTCAGATTACGGCAACCGCATGTATTATGCGGCCCAGTCCCCGTAGCGTTCATACTTAACTGATCACCCTCACCTCCCACTCGTTGAGCACAAGGGGGAAGCCGCTAGCCGTGCTGTGAACGCGAAACAGGGCCAAATGGGTCGCAGCGATAGCAATGCAGGACGGAGACACACGATACGATACGATACGATACGATACGATGTCCAGCGCGTGCGTTATGTGCGGCAGCCGGGTCCACGCTTGCCGAATTCGTCGTACCGAAACACCACATCGGACGCCTGGCAAGCGACGAACTGGTTACACTTTTCTAAGTTGAATAACCTTGTGCCAATTAATTTAACCAACGATCATGCACATCAACGAGCTGTCTCTGTTTTAGTGGCCAAAATATGTTTTAGATGCGAAGCATCTTATGCTCGGGGCTCTGTCCGTCGGGACTCCGGCGTCCCGCGTCCCCCCGTTCCGCGTCCGGCCACTGTCATGAAGTAGGGAATCACCCATTATGCGAACCAGAACCTTGTAGTAATATGAAGGCCATCGACCCTAACACAGTCATCAGAGTCATGGCCGAGAGCACAGAGAGGCTGCTTAGCAATGACTAGGCAGGTGGAGTCTGTCGCCCAGGTTGACCCCATTCCTTGAGTCATGGCCGAGAACACAGAGAGGCTGCTTAGCAATCGCTAGGCAGGTGGTGTCTGTCGCCCAAGTTGACCCCATTCCTTAATCTTGCTTGCATGTGTTTGGAGGGGGGCTTAGTCCGTCCCTCCTTCCCGCGTCCCACACCACCACAGCGCATGCGCGTCCCCTCCCCCTCTCTCTCCTAAGCTCACCCCCCTTCCTCTCCTCTAGGAATCGTCTACTCTACGGAGCGGCCCCCCGCGTTCCCCACCCCCCCACAGCGCGTCTCCTCCCCTGTGCTCTCCGACGCTCACCCCCTTCCTCTACTCTAGGAATTATCTACTCTACGGAGCAGTTCCGGCGTCCCACAGCGCATACGCGTCCTCTCCCCCCTCTCTCCTCTTGGAATCATCTACTCTACGGAGCGGCTCACGCGTCCCACACCCCCACAGCGCATGCACGTCCCCTCCCCCCTCTCTCTCCTCTCCTACGGTCCCCCCCCGCGTCCTTTCCTCTAGGAATCCTCTACGGAGCGGCGCGAACAACAGGTGGTGTGACAGCTGCTTACTCCGCTGGGGGGCGCCACGGTAGTTCCGCGGTATGAAAATGACGGAGCGCGCGCGCCTCATTCTCTCTCCTGCGCAGCGCCCGGACCACTGCCGTGAAATGAGAGCGGCGACGTTCTTTCCGCTCAAGATAATTATCTCCCCGCTGCTTCGCATCCACACATGGTTCCCTTTAGCGGGAGATGGGGAATTTTTTTTCTGTGTGTGTGTGCGGCACATAACACTCTCAAACATGTAAAATCGGCGTGTGAAGTGGATCTGAAGAGCGCCAAAAAGCAGAAGGAGCCGAAATTGGCTCATACCGGTCCGATGTTATGCCAACGAAGTTTCCTCTTTTGCCGACGTCGACAATATCGTCCGAAAGGCGGGTCAATAATTCCGGCTTAAATGCATGGCTCCGCCCATATTGGCTGCTGCTTGTATAACTCGGCCCAATATGTCCGTTCTATGAGTACGGCACAGCCGATATGGGCGACACGTTCTGAATGCAGGCCCAATGTTCCCGTTCTATTGCACTAGCACAGCCGTTATTTGCGGCACATTGTCAATACTGGTCCAACGTCGCCGTTCTATTAAACTGGCACAGCCAATATTGGCGGCATGTTGTCAATCATGGGCCGTCCTTCGGCCCGGAACTGCCAATCTGTCGCCGACATCGGGTCAACGTTCTGTGCTGCCTGGGATGGATGGTGTGTGGAATATCCCCAAGTACTTATATTCGGAAACCGTTTGCAACGGAGAACGAGACCGCGTATAAGCTACCGGTGGCATGCGTTTTTTTGTGAAACGCATGTGGACAGTTTTCTGTACGTTTATTTGCATTTGCGAATTGTCACACCAGTTTTCTAATTTAGCTAAGTCGTTTTGTAAGATAACGGTATCAGCAACGCTCGTAATTTCCCTATATATTATTACATCATCAACAAACAATCTGACAGGAGAAGCAATTGTGTCGGGAAGGTCATTTATGAATATTAAAAACAGCAATGAACCTAACACTGAGCCCTGAGGGGCACCAGATGGTACGCGGGCCACTCCAGATTCTGCGCCGTGTTTTATGCCGGGCTCCACCGAGACTTTCAAGACGTTCTTCTTCACGGGAATACGTCAGCAAAATGAATGGGACCAGATGACAAAGAAAATAAAACATGAAGAAAAAATGTTCCGTTGCCGGAGGTTGAACGCACGGCTTCTCGTTCCACGACGACGGATGGCGGGCGTTTAACGCACTGCGCCGCCGTCAAACTCACGAAGGAGACTACACGAACGCGCCTTTTATTAGGAGCAAAGCTCCTTAGGCCGGCACCCCGCCGTCGCCGTTGAAGCTCCCTGGCACGATGCCAGCTGTGGCGTCTACCCCTCACGCGGGAGGATAAATGAGCTTTAAGAGCGCTAGAACGCGGATGGCGTCTGCACGATGCGCAAAGGGTGCAAAGCGCGAGAATACGAACGCATGCGAAGCGGAGGCAGATTAGTTTCTCTCTCTCTCTCCCTCTTCCTTCGGCTCTGCCCTCTCCCTTCAAACCGGCGAACGCGCGAAAACATCGATTCACCCTGTCGTCCGCCCAGTGGTTGGTCCGTTGCCTGGACAATGAAACGCTGCGCGCCCCGAACGCCGCGTGGGTCCCATTTCTTAGGAGCTTCGCTCATCGGTTGTATTCGTACATGGAACAACTGCTAGTTTTTCTCTCACAGCGCTCTTTTCGCGGGGTGGTGTTGCCGTTTGGAAGAGGAAGAGGTAAGTAACGCGTGGTTTCGGCGATCAGCTTAGGCAACGAGCCGTCGCTACGATCATCCCATTGGGCGCGTTTCCAATGCAAGCGTAATGTTGTCAACGTGTTAACACACCGCGAGGTGGCAGCATTAGCCGAAGCCTCGATCATAACAGCCGCCTATCTGCCTCGAGATCTTGGAGTGGCGCCCTCTCGCGTGTGACGTCAGGGAGAGGACTCGGATGCAGCTCTTCGCGCGCGCGTTCGCTACGTGAAGGCTGCTCGATGCTGCCAGCCTGTCTATCGCGCTCGAGTTATTGAAACATTGGTGGGCGAGTTGATAAAGCAATTTGTACGGAATGTTCAAACAAAATGCCCATCGAAATCGAGCGGAGTTGCCGTCAGGAGCACGTTCTGTGTCGATTGCTCCTGTTGTCGTCTGCTAGCCATCCATGTGTACATCTGCTCCTATGGTGGATTTTTCTTTTCGCGACTGTTCTATGGCCGTGGCGCACTCAAAATGACTTTCCTGCCCGTTTTCGATAACTGACTTCAGCGTTCGGGCTTCAGCTTCCATGTCTGCGTTAAAGCGCAATAAATGTATACCGCGTGCTGCGCGTGTTCGGTTGCCAAGCCTGCTCCTTCGATTCAATTCCTATGTTCGTAGCATGACAAACGACGTGTGATGTCATTCAAATAAATTAAGTGGCGTTACCGCCAACAACGTTTGATTAAATACGCATTTTTAGCAGCTGCTGTGTAAGCGCGTCGTAAGTACTTTAAATTGAAACACGAAATAAACAGGGTGAGTCTAAAGGGGATGATGCACGACGGGGATATGAAATATCGGTAGGTTGTCCGGAGTGATTTTCTTTTGATTTTGATCTATTTTTGTGCAACATATTTTAATCCTTACGTTAATAAATCGACGTTTGTTCACTCGTTCACGGTGATCTGAAAATATGCTGAACAGAATTAGTGTAATCATACTAACGTTGATAAATATAAAGCTTTCGCATCGAAAGATGTATTTGCAATAAAATACTGTAAATCAGTCTCAACGGTCGACTCCTGATGTGGCTTGGTGCGATCACTGTACTAAAGAGACTCGAGTTCCTTATGCACTTGCCTAAGTTGACTCGAAGGCGAAAGCCATCTTTTTCTTGAGTAGATGTATTGTTCCTTCTCCGCCCCCCCTTCGAATGCTTTCTGGACGTAACGTGGTTTTGCATTGAAGCTTTCTACACATCACCTGGTTTTGCATCGCCTCCGAGATCGGCCCACCAATCACGGAGGCAATGCAAAGCGACGATGTCATGTGATGACGTAATCATGTGACATGACGTTATGACGTCACAAATTTTGGTGGTCTGGGATGTCATGATGACGTCATCATGTAATGAATTTTCGCATCACTCGTGTTGACGCTGGCGACGCGGGACGCCGACGGTCAATTTTCGCAATTTATGTGGAATCTAAGGCTCCCACCTTAAAATATTCAATCTTGTTACAGCACGGTAAAGAATCGCAATAATCAGCCACAAGGGCCAAAAGAATGGTGGGAAAAAGCTCTCTTTCTCCTCTTCCTGGACACATTCGCCGATTTTTCCTAATGTTTACGAAGCTGTATATATCGGTGTCAAGTGAAACGCGAACACTGCAGCGGATCGCGTTGCCCAAGCATTAGAAATATAGTGCGCGCCATCCTGTCATTACCATTGGCAGGCTCGCACAGTCGAGTAGGCAGCGATCGAAAGCATGAATGTGGTTCACGAGCGGCAAACCGCATGAGCGTATCTATCTCTAATCATAAGAGTCGAACTGTACCACGCGCACCACTGCTGGCCTTTCATTCCGAGCGATCTTATTTGCATCCAGCTCGCCCAATCTATGCTAGTGGTCCGCAATAACCCGCTGGTCGATGAACTTATCGATTTCATTTTGTCCGCTGTCGTGTCTTTACAAGTCCACATGACTACAATTGGGAGTGGAGCGTGAATTTTCGTTCATCTCAAGTCTGTTTACGCAACGCTGATTTTGCGAATAAGCCGCAAAATTGATCGCGCTGCGATTTCAAAGCAGCGGATACTCTCTTTAACTCACTTGGCGGGGGCGTTCGCGCTTTCACGTAAGCTATTTCAACGCCATCCAGCCCAGTGAGTGACGCTACGAACTCGGGGGCATGAACCTGACCGCGATGGCTGTCGGTATACAGAAGATATATTAAATGTTAACGTTTCTTAAACTCATGTAATGCTAGCAGTCGTCTTAAGAAATATCATAGGAAGAAAATGCAGCTAGTAGTCGAGGAACGCCGTGCGACGCGAGCGAACTATAACGAAAATGCTGCTGTTTTAGCCAGAGCGTAGCAGACGACAAAAACCGAATCCCCGCCCTTGCGTCACCGGAGCGCCGTTCGCAGCGCCGCCATCGGTCGCACACGAGGCGAATATCAGAGAAGAGCTATCCGACGCTCGTGTGGCTGTCGCAGCGCCTTCCCCGCTCGCCTTGTCAGAAATCAAGGCCGTCGTGAGAAGACACGACGCGGGTTGCGTTTCTCCGCGTTTCACAACGCTTTAGGGGAGTACATACGGAGTACCAGTGTTAATCATGTGCTTGTTGCTGCCATCTTTGCGCGCGATTTCTCATATGCGGTTCCCAGGTATATGTTAACAACTTTAGCTACCGCAAAGGTTAAGTTACGATAATGGGCGTCAGTCGCCGGGAAGAAGATGTGCCGTAGGCGTGAACGTGGGCGCGTCCACATCAAGCGCTGCTACATATGCTGAACACTAATTCAAACTAGCTCTCACATATAGTTACACAATAAGCAGTACATCTTTGAAGACACGTTTCACTTTCGTGTTATACCAACTCCTATGACGGAGGGATCAGCCATGTGTTTTTGTTATTTTTATTTCTTCGTTTTCCACATTGTTTGCTTTATTTAGTACTTGCCAGCATATTCTTCTACTGGGGGGCTGCAGTATATTGCACACGCTCTACCATATCTAGGGTGATCACCTAATTACTATCGAAGCCGGTAAAATAACGTCTCGTAGGGGCTCGAGTGGTGAGTGACACTCTTGCTTCGCTCCCAACCACTTCCGGTCGAGTGCTTACTTGCGGTTTTACGAATACTCCTAAAATCTCTTTTAAAAAATTAAGGCAGCTTCGCACTCGTGGTGCCACGCCTGAAGGAATTGCGGAGCTGTACAGCCTTCTTTGTTTCTCTTCGGTTTTCTCTTTCTTTCCTCCTCTCTTTCTTTCTCTCTTTTCCAGTATCTGTACTTATTCTGTCTTTAATTCAAATTTTCTTCCTATTAAATTTTCTTTCCCTCTCGCTTACTTATTATTTTTATCAATTTTCATATGTGGTTTTGCCTGCGTTAGGCCAAGCGACGACAGCATACGACAGCCTGGGCGCTTAAAGTGCTCCGCACTTAATATCATCATCAAGGCTCTCGAAGAACAAGAGGAAGAAGACTTCTGTGGCGCGACCGCACGCTCAGTATGCTACAGCTGGCTATGCTACATGTGGTTTTGCCTGCGTTACGCCAAGCAACGACGACAGCATACGTTCATAGCATACGACAGCCCGGGCCCCTAAAGTGATCCGCACTTAAAATAAAACAGGTATGAATTCTATGGTTCTGGTTTGTGTAGAGAGCTATTTGCTACCGACTTTTGTAATACAAGGGCACTAAAAAAATTTTACAATACAATGTAATGTCTGAACCAGCAGAAACGAGGGTGGCAATTTTCAAAGCGCCCACATTAGTTCGGGTACTTTGCCTGAACATCAGGAAGTTCCCTGCTGATCCCTCCTGCTGCGCCCCATGTTTTCTACAAACACCCCGCGACTAACCCAAAACACGCATGTTAAGCTCTCGGGCAATTCTTGCTGCAATGACGTCGCCACAAAAAAAAAAAAGCATATTGGGACACTCAGCTGAATCGGAAACCTTTCACACACCAGGTATGGCCTTCAAGCAGGCTTGCGAGCACATGGACCTGGTTACGTACACGTCAGTCATCTCAGCCGCGTGCTTTGGACATTCATGTCCACTGCGCAAGCATGTCGCCATTCCTGCGGTCTACTGTGGGAAGCTGTGGCTATCCCATCGTATGATTTTTCCCGCATTCCCATTGCCGAATGCATAGTAGAAATAAAAAAAAATTCACGTCATCTTATTGTAGTTTCCGTATGCGCAGAGATACGTGTTCCGCTCTTTTACATCAAGCTTTATGTTAAACAAGTTGTAACGCAGCTGATACGGTTTCTGTAGAAGAAAAGACAGTTGAAAGCAGCATTCCGCGTGTTGAATGAAGTCGCGGATGCAGTCTTCGGAAAAAATTCGAATATTACACGCAAGCTCAAGAGTGGAAAGCCGCCTCAAAGCGCTGAGTATAATAACGGCTGCAATTTTACGGCGTCGGGGTTACTGATATGGCTGGCATATGTTTTCAATGCATTCGGCACCGTTGTGCCGGTGAGTTGCGTCCTATCACCATTTAGTTGGCGGGCCTTCGAAGTTCATCCCACGATGAAAGCTACCGAAATCGCAAGATGTGAAAGGTACATGTGGCGCAAAGCAAGCTTGCAAACGATCTTTTGCGACATTTTGTTCTTGATCAGTTTCTCTCTTTTCAATCAGCGTTCGAAGGTGGCCTATCGTGGCAGTCGGCAGTGCTCAAGCTGTGTTGTCTCTAAGTTCTGAGGCATGCCTGGGCTGCACAGACTTTGCGTAGCTGTTCTGCTTGTTTCTGTGGCTGGGAATATGCGTTTGTGTGTGCGTGTTGCGCTCAGGCCGACAATGTATTCTAGATACTGCTGGCTTCTATATGAAGCGCGTTCAAGTTCGTAAGCGATTTTGCATCTCGAAGGGGTTCTCTCCGAGGCGCCATGTTGCGACGTTACGTGCGTGTTCAAGGCTGCCGGGAGTGATACGGAATCGTGTCAAGCAAGCCCGGAAAGCCAGCATTATCGCAAAGCACCAGGCTCGGATTCCGGACGCTAACGGAGATGCAGGAAGGATGCTTGCTACTCCGACGCGACGAGTGACAACTGTACTCTTCGAAGGGGTGAGGGATAAGTCAGGATAATCCACGTAGGGCTGCCAGGCTGTGCTTTCCGATTACTTTTTCAGCCCGTTCCAGGACTCGCGCCTGGGTGTCTTTGTTGATGCTGGAGAGAAGGGCTCCCATTGTCTTACCGGCCAGTTCACAGCGCATCATTTGTGTCAGCAACCAACTTCTTCAACTGTTGCAAGAAAACTCCAAGAGCTGGCATCGTTAAAAAATTTTGCGAAAGGTATGAAGCAAGGAGTGGCAAACCTTTTCATTTGGTGTTGTTGAAGCGCGTAAGTGCCCTTTTTCCTCTTCAGAACATTAGGCTGAAGCATCGCTATATGGTTCATTACAGTGAACTTATCCAACAATTCGGTCCTCTATCCCATGTTTGGACCATGAAATTTGAAAGCAAGCATCAGTATTTCAAGGAGTGTACACGTAGTGCGAGGAACTTTAAGAATATTACCAAAATCTTAGTGAACGTCACCAATTGTGTCAAGCCTTTCAGGCTGCTAAAGGCTCGCTTGTTTTGCAGCCTGAGGAGTTCACATATAAGAACATCTCAGAGTAGTCGTCTACGCTGTCCAGAGTAGGCAACATAGCTTTGCCAGAGGGCACACCAATGAAAAAAGCTACTATAAATGGCTTTGCGCACACCTGCGGTGACCATATTCCTATTTCGGGGACACGTTACGATGTGACTTTTGGTTGCATAGTTGGCCATGCTCAAGTGTGACGACAAGTGTCTGCTTCTTGTTCAGTGGAAATTTGCATATCGTGAACCAAGCCTTTGCTTGTATATGTTGCACGAACAGAGTGATGAATCAGTGTCAGTGTAGGCATCATATCTTCATTGTGCGCCGTATGTACCATATTTTTAAGAGCGAAGCTCCTAAGGCCGGCACCCCGCCGTCGCCGTTGAAGCTCCCTGGCACGGTACCAGCTGTAGCGTCTCCCCATCACGCGGGAGGATAAATGAGCTTTTGAGCGCTGGAACGCGGATGGCGTCTGCACAATGCGCAAAGCGCGAGAATACGAACGCATGCGAAACGGAGGCAGATTAGTCTCCCTCTCCCACTTTCTTCGACTTTGCCCTCTCCCCTCTAACAGGCGAACGCGCGAAACCATCGGTTCACCGGATTCACCCTGTGGACCGCCCAGTGGTTAGTCCGTTGCCTGGTCAATGAAACGCCGCGCTTGCCGAACCCAGCGTGCGTCCCATTTCTAAGGAGCTTCGCTCATCGGTTGTATTCGTACACAGAACAACTGCTAGTTTTTATAAGGGGGAGCATGTCATTAAGACTGATGTCCTCGTTTCCTGAAAGGTTGTGCTGAGTACCCAGTTTTTTTCCCCGCATAATGCCTTGCTGAACATGATTTTCTCAACTGTTTAAAATTCGTGAAGCACATGTTTAGTTGCTAGGACGTACAGATCAAATGAGTGTGTTTATAGTGCAACTGACTGTTTAAACTCGTCGGTGGTTTGTAAGTGAGTGAGTGCTGAGCTTTCTTTTTTCGAGTGTTGCTGGCTTTCTTGTGGCTTGGTTTTGCAGCAATAAAATCTGTTTCTTGTATAGACATTATGCAGCTCATCATGCCTAAGTTGTAATGTAATCATCTATTGTGGTAGCCTATGACACACTGCAGCAACCTTTTGGCTAAAGGCAAGGCCTAAGGAAACGACGGACAGCTGAAGTTTAGGACAGGAAAACAAGCAATTAAAAAAAACCTCGTTTTTTGTCTTATATCTTTCAGCATGCACAAAATAATAGTTCCGCTGTAATAATAATAATGGCTCTGCTGTAAAACAGCTTCCGGTAAACGTTTGGTTGCACACTGCTTAGCATAGTTGTTGACAGTGCCATTTCGACCTTTTGTATAAGAAGGTAGCTCTGCCTCCACTCTTAAAAGAAAATGGGCATCACTGATCACTTAAGGAATACTGCCCTCAAGCTGCTGCACCACAGAGCCTTCGAAGGAAATATATGGTGTGACATCTCGAAGTATGCACCGGCTTCAAGTTGTCGCTCTCTCAGCTAAGTAACTTGGTGCGTTAAATTGAGAAGATAAAATATTTATTTCAACAATCCAACTACGTATTTTCAGACAATACAAATCAAATGTTGTAGCCATTGTTTGACCTACTGTTCTGTTGTGTTGTTTCAGGTGTTTCCTGCTAGATTGGACAGAATTTGAGGCTGCGTTTCGAGAAGTCATTGCGCAAGTGCCAATGGACCAAAGAGTTTTCATTGTTACAGAAATTGACCCCCTTGAAAATTCACCATTGCGAAGGTATTGAAAGTGCTTTTAAGTGTAGTTGACATTTAAAAGTCACATGGCAAGAAACCGGACTGGGAGATATACCCAAACTAGAGCTGTATGGGCTGTGTTTTATGTGTGTGTATTTTCCATTTTACCTCTCCATGCAAAGAAGGCAGTCATTTCCCGTGCTTTTATTTTTTTTTCATCACTGATTATAGGCTAAAAGTTCCTTCACATTGCAATTCGGCATTTCACGCAACAACTTTACAACATTAGATGTATTTAAGGGCTTGTTTTTATTTGTTAGACACAACCTTATTGACATCGAATTGACCATCAAGCCACGGAAAGTATACGGGTCGTTATTTGTAGTAATAAATGTGAAGAAAATCAAGTGGTCGAAAAGACAACTTGCCGCTAACAGGGACCCAACTTTTCAACAGTGTCATTTATTCATAATAATAGACTACCTTTTATGTTGTTTATGTTGGCATATTTCTACAGCTAAGCAAACGGCAACTTAGAAACTTGATGTTTACGTAGAAGGCTTTATTGTGAAAGTGTAGTGTAGTTGCTGAACTGCACCTTCACAGTTGAAGAAAAGTATTGGCTACTGACTTGCGGAACATAAGCATTGCCATTGGCCTTGTGAGCTATCTTATCTATCCAACCGTCTAGTCAGTGTCTCAGTGAAGGTAAATTGACAGATGATTTTAAAATATTGTCAATGAATTCACAGAAGTGATCTGTTCAAACAAACTAAGGAGCAGAGCTTCTTGTATTGACCTCATTTGCTGGGGTGGTAAAAGAGGCCAGTGTGGCAGGAAGGCACGAGGGTAGTTTTTTTTTCATAAGCTTCGAAGTTTCGGTTAAAAAATAAAGTTTGCATCATCATCGTTCGTTGATTTTGAAGCGCTCTCGCATTCCGCTGACAATTTGTACCTTAAGCTTCCGGGTGTCTATACAACACGGAAACGTCGATGCAGTGAGTTATTTAAGTAAGCGTGCATTATGCTCTATTTACCACTACTCCAGGCCTTCCACTTTTTGAGCTAATGCTCCTGTGCCAGTGGAAGAGCTTTCTACTGACATGCAGAGCTGTCACGGTGGTGCAGAGCTTACGGTGCTGAGCTGTTGACCCGAAGATCACAGGTTCGATCCCGACTGCAGCGGTCTAGCTCATATTTTGGAAGAGGTGAAATCTTAGTATGTGTACTGTGCGATGTCGGTGCATGTTTATGAACATCAGTGGGTAGAAATTATATAGAGCCTTCTATAAAACTACGGCATGCCTCATAATTACTTTGTGGTTGTGGCACATAAAACCAGATATTATTATTATTATTATTATTATTGACATGCAGAGACTTGTTTTACTGCTTGCATTTTTCTGATATGTGTTCATAGTAAACCATACTTTCCTTATTTCAGACGTCTCAGAACCAAACAATGCACTTGTACGAGAGCCAACGTGTGACATCAGCATCAATGTGTCGACAGAGAAGCTGCACAAAGATCTTCAGTGCACATTGAGTACAGCAGCATCCCCTATTCACCATAAACATCGAAGGGAGCTGGTCCGTTGTGTTGACCAAATGTTAGCTGTGTGCATTGGGCCAAAAAGGGAACTGATTAGGAGTGTGCCTGAGTAAATGGTCAAGGCGTACCCAGCTGCTCTTGAAGATAGGCGCATCAATGGCTCCTTGCTTGGCCGTGGCTGACTCATTTTTTCAACAACTCGAGGCAAGAGTTGAAAATATCCATCGATGCAAGCTTGGAGTCCCATCATCGACTCCTGTGTCGGCACAGAAGAGTTCAAAGATGTCATACGGCTGCATGAATTAGCAACCACGGCCGGGTTTCCTAACTGATAAGCTTGATGAAAAGCAGCGATTTCTTCAGCGTGAAGCATGGAAAAGTCCAAAGAACATGGATTTGTCTTTGGCCATGGTGTACATGGAAGATACATATGGAGCACATCAGCATTTTATAAACAGAGCGAGTCCTGTGCATCATGCTACAGAAATCAAGGGAGTGGCCACTTTTGTTTCACGGTCCCTTCTTCTACAAGCACGTTGCTAAACTTCTTAGAAAGTACGCCAAGGTATATATTGCGTGTCACTTTGGAGTAACTAGTAGGTTGTTTTTGTAAGTATACCAAATGAGCTCCTAGACCTGTGCAGCTGCTAGTGTAGTGCTTAGTCGAGAAAGTTTGTCTGTGCCATCAGTTTCGTCTCAATATCCCAGTAAGACAGAATGCTTAGAACAAAAAGTTGTGACATGTATTGCCGTTGAGAGCAATGGAAGCAGCCAGCTTTTCTTGTATTTGGCGAATTTGTCTAATTTTTAAAGATACATTTTAGTTCAGCAGAAGCTTCTGCTTGCACAAAAGATTAGGGTTGCCTGCGCACTTCCAAGCGTTTATACAAAGGTCATCAATTGTTGCTAATTGTGACATGGCATACTTCATAGGTTTCAGATTACGATCACATCTGTAATAAATGGGGCAGGACGTATTCTCTTTAGGAACGCTCTTTCTTCTGATAGGGTTAGTAATCTGGTCTCATTGGATACTGACCAAGTGTTTCCAGAGTGCGGATCCCCTTGTTTTTTTAGTTTGTTGCGTATATTTAACTTCAGACTGTTGCTCATAGCTTATTCTAAACATACTACTGGCTTTTCAAAAGTAATTCTTGGGTTTTGCTTGCTACAAGCTTGATATATTTGCAGTGCATACTGCAGTGGAAGGTGCTGCATTATTTTGAAAAGTAGGCATTTCTAAACATTCTCATGGATTAAATCTAAGTACAAAGCCATTCATGCATATCATCCCATTACTGATACAGTTGAATCCCTTATAAGAAACATGCGCCGAGGAGCAATTCTTGTCTTTTATACGGGATGTCTATTATAAGCAGGGTACCACGTGTGCATTTTCTTATCAACGCCCATTTTAATGTAGGCACACTGGTGTCTCGTATACTCAAATGTTTGTTACATTAGTGTTTCTTGTAAAGGGGTCTGCATGCATTTCCAAGTCTAGGAAGGCTGCAAGGTATTGAACTTTGAAAAGTTAATATGGAAACAGTCAGTTTGCTCATAAAAGAAAGGATAAGCGCGGGTAGCTGCCTGTATCACGGGACATAGTTTTGAGGATATTTAATTCTCAGACTTTTGAACACGAAAGTGTTTTATGCCGGAGTTCAAGACTTCACTGACGTATTTCCGTCACGGATATGACGTTGTTAACAGGTACACGTATACAATACAAAGAGAGAAACCAGAAGAAAAAGTTACACAAATTTGGAGGACCCGGGAATCCAACCCACGACCTCTCGGTCCGCGGCGATAGAAAGCGGGCGCTTAACACAATGCGCCGTGGGCGCATTTGCGAAGAGTCCTTTAGACGCGTCTTATATGTGTCACACTCCTTCGCTCTGTACCTGCGTTCTTCGTTTCTCGGGGCGGTGCCGCCGCCTAAGAGCGGAGAAGGGAAGTGCTGCATTGTGACACTAAGTTCGGCGGTAGTGCACGTAACGTGCAAAGCATAACACATCTGCTTTTGCAGCTCTTCAGCTCGGCTGACGGAAACTGCCCTTATCGTCTTGGTGGACGGACGCGTCGACGCTACCTTGGTCATCGTGCTCCTACGCCTGCGCTGGGATCTTCACGTGACCGCAACGTCAACTGGACTTAGAAAACGCTTAAAAAGACGGCGTCGCCGAGTGGACCACGCAGTTCGGCGGCAATGCACGTAATGTGCAAAGCGTAGCACATCATCTGCATTTGCAGGTGAGAAACAGTGCTACTTGCGTCTATGTTTGCTCCTGTTAATGTGCACTGCTGCCGAACACAGCGTAAAGTGTATTTGATCAGGACGTCTTGAGGGGCTAGTTGGTTCATTATATGCAGGAAAATTTGCGCTAAAATAGAAAAGGACAACACAAGGAAGGAACACTTAAACAGATCGAGCGCACACTACCAACTGTTTTTATTGAACGTAGAGCGTCGGTTAAATAGGGAAACCGAACTGCGCAGACACCCCGAGGCTGCGCATAGCTGCACAGACACACCGAGGAATATCACATGCTAACGCACCTTAGTCATCAAAAAAGACACTTCTGCACCGTAGAGCGATACCGAGGCCTCACTTACACAGCTATCTCTTTTCCTGTTAATGAAGAACGCTTCCAAAACCTCCCGAGCACACGTGTTTTTGCTATGTCCCAATATCATGGCTGTCGATCAAAAATAACGAAATGGCAAATTTGCCAGCGCATTGCGCAGCCTGTGGATGCGAAGCACGATTCCAACAGACCATGATATTGGGACATAGCAAAAACACGTGTGCTCGGGAGGTTTTGGAAGCGTTCTTCATTAACAGGAAAAGAGATAGCTGTGTAAGTGAGGCCTCGGTATCGCTCTACGGTGCAGAAGTGTCTTTTTTGATGACTAAGGTGCGTTAGCATGTGATATTCCTCGGTGTGTCTGTGCAGCTATGCGCAGCCTCGGGGTGTCTGCGCAGTTCGGTTTCCCTATTTAACCGACGCTCTACGTTCAATAAAAACAGTTGGTAGTGTGCGCTCGATCTGTTTAAGTGTTCCTTCCTTGTGTTGTCCTTTTCTATTTTAGCGCAAATTTTCCTGCATATGTAAAGTGTATTTGCTTTGAGTGAAGTGTTTTTACCTTGCCATCAGGGGCGTAGCCAGAAATTTTTTTCGGGGGGGGGGCACCTCCTTGATTTCGGGGAGGGCACCTCCGTGAAGTGGCCATTTTTCGCTATGTATGCCATGGCGAAAAAAAAATTTCGGGGGGGGGGGGGGGCACGTGCCCGGTGTGCCACCCCCTGGCTACGCCACTGCTTGCCATGGGGAAGGATTCCGCCAAGAGTGCACACAGAACCGTTACACACTTCCGCGCGGTCCTCATGAAGTCCTTTCGAACAGGAAACATGAAAGCAGTGTCGCCAAACACTAAACTTGTAAAGCGTGCGTCGCGGCCACGGACTCGCGAGCAGCCATCGATAAGTACTCTGCTGGCACAAACGCAGCAAAAGAGAAATGGCGACTATGGTGTCATCATAACTTGTCGTACTGGCTGCAGTGTTGTGGCATTGGGGTACTTTCAAGTCACTTTCAAAGCTGTCAATGCCCCGAAGTGTTGCGTAGAGCACTGGATCGCACATGCAAACTTCAAAATTCGTATAAAAATCTTCCAACCTATATTTGCTGCTAATATTTTGCAGGTGATATACACACGCTCACGGGAATCCATCCCACAGGCTATCTCAGCTGTAAAATTTTGTATGAATACCCCTTTAAATCCGTCTGCTGCAGCTATGTTCACAGAAACCCACGATCCATGCACTGGTTCAGAGAATGCCATCACAGCTTTTGTCATACTTTCCCAGGCAGTAACCACTTCAACAACATGATTTAACTTCATTGTCCCATGGTAGAATAGCCAGTGCATGTACAGTGTAAACTCCGTGCAGCATTAAAACAAAATTAAAACAGTTGGCATGTGCTTTTCGAATTCAGGGAGAAATTGGATTCTTTTAGAAACATTTCTGGGGTGTAATAATTGTATAATAAAACGAAAATTGTATAATAATAAAACGAAACAAGCCTATTAATTTGTGACTATGATCTGGGCTGATCTTTTTCTCTCCTTCCCCGTGTAGGGTAGGAAACTGAGTGAAACCTGGTTAACCTCCCTGCGCTACTTTGCTTTTTTTCTCTCTCTCCCGCTGTCTCTGTGTGCTGTGTAGTGGCAGTGTATTGTACACGTAAAGCTACAAAATGTGTTGAGACTAAGTGATTGCAATAATTCTTGATTATGTACTTACGCGGTGTGATTGTGCTAACACTTTTCTTTTTTTTTTCAGTAAACAAAGCTCTACAGGGAGGGCTAACCGTGTACACACCGCGGATAACTTTTCCTTGATATTTGAGAATTATCTGAACCCACTGGAAGGCCACCACCAGAAAAAGGCGTGTTTTTTTTTTTTTAGAGTGTTTTATGCCGGAGTTTGCCAAGACTTCGCTGGCCTCATTTTCGTCGTGAAAATGTCGTCGCTAGGATGTACACGAACAGATGGGAAAGAAAAACCAGAAAAACAGGTCACGTTAATGCGAGCACCTGGGTGTCGAACGCACGACCTGTAGGTCCCTGGCGATAGGTACTCGGCGCTCTACCTACTGCCCTACTGAGACACATGCACGAGGCTTTACAAATGCGCCTTATATATCTCGCACCCTCTCAGTGAGGGAAACGCCAGCGGGAAGTGGAACGCCTTCGCGCGTTCACGGCTCAAGCTACGAACTCTGCCTCTGGCGTTCCTGAAGCGTTGTGCGGTAGTGCATGCATATGCAGAGGAGTAGGATGCGCCATTACTGGGGAAAGCACACACTGCCGTTACACTTTCGTATACAAGTGTAACATTGCGTTACTCTTTCCCACACTCCCACCAACGCTGCACACGGTAAGCCGGTGGGAGCAGCTTGCCGAATGCAGCGTTGTCCGCGTGTTCGCCGTATGTGTACGCTCGGCGCAGTTCCTCGAAGTTTTCCTGGTCACGTGGTGGTTTTGACAGTCGCTTTCAGAAATATATATCGCACATGCCGCCGGCAGCTGGAGACAAATCTCAGCCATTTGACGCCCGGTTGCGCGCACGACGCTGAGGATGGCCCCAACGCATTGGACGCAGGCGCCGCTGTGGCTTCTGCCCAGTGCCTTCGGTGGTAGCGTTTCGGCAGGTAATTCTTCAGACATGTGGTTTATTGCACATTTTATTCGACAAGGCGCCGTACAGATGTCTTTTTCATCTCCTGTTCAATTCAAACTTGGTCGCTCATTGCACACAGCATCAATGCAAGCCACTGTTTAACAAGACGGAAGTGATAGATAGGTATAGCAACATGAACAAAAGACTTATCCTGGAGACGTACCATATTCACAAATCTGTAGGGAAGTGTATCAGCCAGCCTTCTATCACGTTAAGTGATAAATAAGTTGAATTCCTGAAAGTCACGCACAGGCGCTAAACAGATTGAGATAGTTTTTGTGTTCCTTTCTTTTGCTCTGAATTGTGTTTTTCCTTTGCGCAGGTGTCGTATGCAATACACCTCAGTTGAGGGGCGCTGTCCGTGAGTGCTTCTTAAAGGGTTTTGTCCTGTTTGCTGCGCTGTGCAATTCCATACATTATGTCTCTTTCATGCAATAAACAATACGCGTACATTCAGCCCACATTCTTGTTGCACCCGTTGAGCCTGCCCTCAAACCTACGAGTTCGTACTCATTTGTGTACAACATGGCAGTACCCTCAGGCACTTCGATGGAACATTTCCAACGAAGTTAAGACAAGAAAACCGGGTTATTCGGATATCGCTTGCTAAGTTTAAACAAGGGGAATTACTTAGTTGCGAATTTGTATCCTGAACAATATTTTTCACTCATACCGTAATATAGAATTCATACTCATTAAATGCCTACATATTGTCCTTTTCATTGCGGTTTCTTCTGCATGAAATAATTCATTTGGTGTATACGGGGAACTCTCTATTTGAACATCTTATGCGCAGTATTCTAACTGCCAATGGCGTAGCCAGAGGTAGGTTGGTTGGGAGGGGGTTAAACCACCCTCCCTGAGAACTTTGAGTTTTGCATATGTATATACGGACATATACGAACGCACGCACGAACATACAAAGTGTGGTTGAACCCCACCCCCGCCACCGAAAAAAATTCTGGCTGCGCTACTGCTGGCTGCGCACTTCAAGACCGACTGGGAAAGTAGGCCTTCACTTGGCATGAGCTATTTGGAAAGTGCCATATGCATTGCACTTGTAATAGGCGAGCACCAAAGTTGGAGTTACGCATGTCTGCAGTATATGCGGTGCTCTCTGAAAACTACATACAAGCTGCTGCCGGCAGCGTTCAAATTCGTATAATATACGTAGTTCCATGTCAGATTTTAAGTTTCTCGCTTTATTTCACCTCAGGGTTATCCGAGCTTATCTTTTAGTTAAAAATTCAAATGTAACGCTAACGACGCGTTCCAATTATTCAAATGTAACGGGAACGCGTTTCCTTTCACTTTAGAAGAACTTGTAACGGGAACTCGTTCCAAGATTGCGAAGAAACGAGGAACTCAAGCGCGTTCCTGTTTTAGAGGAACGTGTACAATACTGCTCCGGAGGAAGACGCCTTCGACACTGGACGTTTAAGGAAACAGAACTTTATGTACAAAACTATTTACAGAGCAAAAAATGCCCCCCACCTCCCCGAAGGGAATCGTGAGGAAATGCGAATGCATTTCGCGCGCGCTTCACTCCATTTATATATGGTGGTTGTGGTTCGAAGAAGGAAAAGGCGCCTAATTTCTGCAGCCCGGTCGGGAGCACGGCGCAGCGCCTGTTTTTTTTTTTTTGCTTTTGTTCTGTTTTTTTCTTCCTTTTTTATCTACTTTTTTCTTCTTTTTTGTTCTTTTTTCCTTTTTTTTAATTTTTTAAATTTTTTTTCATATATAGCTCCGCCGAGCTCCCGCGATGCGAGCGCCCTCACGCACTTGAAATGCATTCGCATTTAAAACTGGAGATGCGCAAAGCACGCAGCGATGGAGCGGTGTTTCCTTCTGGAACATGCCAATCGCTGCTAATGGGCTATGAGAGACAGAAGACTCCGACTGGACACAGAGACCCGCAGTCGGCTTTTAGTTAACGCGCACGCTGCGAATTTTTATTGTTCAACAACGCACAGGAGAAATCTCCCACCGGCACCACCTTGGAGGTCAAGATCCATTGCCATATATACGGGATGGACAGTGAACGGTTGTGCAGCGCGAGCAGTCGGTTTTTTTCAACCAAGAAACTCGCTAGCAGACGCTGCCTGCGTCGGCGTCGCGAGGCGAGAGAGGGGGTAGCGTAGGAGAGGAGAGAGAGGGGGGGGGACGCGCATGCGCAGTGGGGGGTGTGGACGCTGTGGGCAGGGATGCCTAGAGGAGGGAGGGGGGAGCGTATTAGAGGAGAGAGGGGGGACGCGCATGCGCAGTGGGAGTGCGGGGAGGGATGCCTAGAGGAGAGAGAGGGGGGTGCGTAGGAGGGGAGAGAGGAGGGGAGGCGCATGCGCAGTGAGGGTGCGGTTGCCGCGGGGAGGGATGCCTAGAGGAGAGAGGGGGGAGAGAGGAGGTTTTTTATTTATATTTTTTTTAAAGGGCTTGCGCATGCGCAGTATGGGTGGTCACGCCGCCCACCACCACCACCGGATAAGATGCTTCACATCTAACACCTGCCGGCACTTACCTCCTCAACCTGTCCTCCTCCTCCTCCTCCGCGGACAACGCTGGACAACGCCGGATGCCTGACATAGCCCGACTATGAAATGCATTCGCATTTAAAAAATCACCGCCCAAGCACTCCGTACAAATGGTTAACCAGCGAAGCTGAAATGTGCGGCCCCGGTGTTTAGGAGTGGGTTCAACCCGACGCTGCACTGAAGCCTTCCACAATTATCGTTGCCAGGTTGTGGTCGAACCACAGGCGGTCACAGACATCGCAGCCGAAGCCAAAGTGGCGCTGGAGAAACTCTCGCCCAAAGCGGGCGTTCGCCCCGGCGAACGCGCTCCCGCAATCATCACGTAGACGCTGTTCTGCCCGCAACGCCGCTTCTTCGGTGCGCCGTTGCTGCAAGCGTTTGACCGTGCAAGCGTCTTACTTGGGTACGACGCTCAGAACGACGTAACTGATAGCACAGCCAATGGAGACCGCTCGTGACACAGGTGCCGAGGGGTTTTTCGTTTCTCCTCGCCATATACAGCTTTCGTTGTAAAAGACAATCGCCCGCAATGGGGCCTGCAGGAGTAGTGCCGGTTCTAGCCGGCACTCTTTCCTGGTGGCAAAAGACGTCGCGGCTTTCTTGGACGCTCCTTTGATCCCCTGCATGCCCCGAATCACTCATCTTTGCCTGCGGGTCTGTGGAAGAAGCGAAGGGGCGAGTCCAGCCGTCCATCCCCCCTTCAGCTCAGGAATGTCGATGTGGAGAGGGAGGAGTGGTCAGGCGGAGAGCGAATTTACAGGGACGTAATTCATAAAAAAAAACATGTCTGTTAATTCCAATCGGAAGCTGCTTCATCTTTTGCTGTATACAGATGAACTTGAGATCGCCAACCCAATTAGAAGAGGCAGCGGTGTTGCTAAGGTTTCGCAATGTTGCAGGTGAAAATGCTGCATTTCTCAGTCACTGCAAAGTATGCAGATGTTCAAAGTGATGTCATGGAGATTGTCCGGACGTCATTGCCTCAGAGAGTTCAAAAACACAGGAGAACAAGGACCCAAGGTGTTATGTTTGACGGAAAGTATATGTGACAGTGGTAATATTAGCTTTCTGTTGAGACTTCATGCCGGTGCATCGCTTGGGTGGTTTCTCCTGTAACCAGTGGCGTAGCCAAGGGGGGGGGGGGTTGGGGGGGGTTCAAACCCCCCCCCGGAATTTTTCAGTTTTGCTTGCGTATATATGCATGCACACATACAAACGTACGCACGAACATACATTAAGTATGGTTGAACCCCCCCCCCCCCCCCCCCCGAAAAAAATTTCTGGCTACGCTACTGCCTGTAACATTACTCATGGTCATGGATCTGTTTGCCGGTTCTGTGTGGTACAACTTGGAAATGTTTCATCAATAACAACAGAAAATATGTGCTAGATAAACAAGCAAAGAGCTTTATGAAAAACACTTGGAAGCAATTCAAGTCAACTTAGCATTTTACAAACGGCCGTATGGTTTGGGTGGCGAATCAGTCACGCCATTTCTGTATGGTCACGCTAGCCACTTTTATCTCCTCATATCATGCACAAAGTGTGTGAGGGCACATTGACATCTGCAATGCTGCACTTGCTACAAGGACAGTTTTATAGATATATTTTGTCCTCACGAGACCTCAATAAGGCAAGCAAATTTATTGTGGTCGGAATGACATCAAAAACCGTTGCACTCAAGTGATACTGTTGTGAGGGCAGAGTTGCTGTATAGGTAGAGCTCCGTGTTTTCGGATTAATACGAAAAAATACGACAAACAGTCGCCGGTAAAATGTTTTGCAATTCGGATTTATCCGATAAACTCCGATTTTAAGAGAGCTTTCTCAACGTTGAAAAGGCATTTTCAAAGCTGAGAATAATCATTCGAAAGGAGCGCACCTCCATCAGTGGCTATAACCTAGTACAGTATCCTTGCGTCTATTACAACAACCTTTAAGGTTGTAATATGAACAAACGTAGCTGTTTGGTATTGAGGTATTTGTGCTTGTTTGTATAGATCTTTGTGCGGTGAAACCTTTCAGACATGTGGAATACACTTACTAGGGTTGGCGTATTTTCGTGGCCAGATATCATTTCATCTAAGATTTCGGAGTATTGAGAATAAAAATAATATTAGGCCCTTTATTTTTCATCACGAAGATGAGGGAGAGTGGAAGAAAAAGCTCAGGAGCAGATTGACTATCATCTGCCCTCCAAAAGCACACTTTGGCGATTATACACCAGTGCACATGAAGAGCCTTATTAACCGGATAAATAAACAGAAAGTGAGAAAAAAAAGAGAGAACGGAGAACCAGGATTACCAGCAACAACGCAAAGCAATTTCAATGAAAATAATTATTAATAAGACCACATTGACAACTTATAATGCAAAATTAAAGGCCGAATTTCGGAGAATTGGGGATTTGCGAGAAAAAAACTCTGATAGAGGCCGTATTTTTTCCCCAAAAATGAACTGTGAAAAACACCCTAAGAATTTCAAGAAAAATCCTGGAAAGAGTGTACAACCACGTTAGGTCTAGAAAGCTTTTGGAGGGGAGCGGGGGGAAGATGAGGACGTCGACTGAGAAGAAAATAAGATGGCTTTCGCAATCGAGTAGTCTTAGGCTAAATACATGAGAGAACGCGCGAGTTCATTGAATTCTTTCATAATGCTTTGCAAAACCTTTTTCGAATGGCAAACTTCGACGTGTATTAGTGTGGTCCTGCCTCAACTTTCGCGTTTTTCTATTTTCCAGGTGCTTCTTTCGACTCATCAGAGATCCTGAATATTATCTTTGATATCATCAGAAGATGTGAAGGAATTCGAATATCGATCGACTGCCTAACGTCCGACATGGGTCCCGACAATCAGGCAATGTGGAGACAGTGTGGCATTGTAGCAACAAGATACGGGCGCCCGATAATCACTTGTGCTCATCCTTGTGACAGCGAACGAGACCTCCATTTCTTGGCAGACGCACCGCGACTCCTCAAGAACCTTCGTGGCCGTCTGATTCGCCAACCGAAAGTACAGCTAGGCACAAAGACGGTCAGCAAGCGCGGCCTTGGTTGCAGTGAGGTATGCCAAGTTGCCTTTCTGTTTCGCAAAGATCTTGGAAAATCCGAAATAACATTACCATCCTCCACCAAGGTGCAAAAAATATTTAGATATGTAGAATGGCATAGCTATCTTTCTATCACATTAAAATACAATGTAATAAGTTCTGTTACTTGAATATTTTCGCAAACCTTTTGCTCGTCTTGCAGGTGCGTCTGCGCTACATCAGGCAAGTGTGCGAAACAGATGAGAAACATAGCTTGAAGCTCGCACCACGTCTGAAATCGAAACATCTTAACCCGAATCACTATGAAAAAATGAAGAGGCAGAAGTCTGCAGTACTTGTCGGGCTATATCGTACGGAATGTGAACAAGAAGAACAAGCTGTACGACATTTGCGCAATGGCACTGAAGGGCACGGAGGGAACCAAAGGGCGTCTCCTGACGCTAAAAAACTACGCTGAAGGGAAGCAGTCTCTCTGCGTTCCGTCGGGACCAGTATCAACTCTTCTTCGACAGGCAGAAGGCTACTTCAAAGGAAGTGAAAAGGAGCTGCTGGAAAGCTCAGTCACATTGGAATCACTACATATATCTGTAATTGTAGAACCTACCTGTCATGGAACTTCCAGCCTTCCACAGTGTTGCGCACAATTTGCTCAAGGAGTTCTTGGTCTGCAGGCTGACGTTTGCCTTAAGAAAAAAGAATAAGGAACTGCTGAAGAAAAACCGAATTGTGGCTCCAAAAGCATCGGCATGCGCGCAGCTGTGCCCAAATTTGTGTGAAATAAATCTCACTTGTGTCACAGTGCATATCTTCCATGGCTGCATCTGGTTCTACATATTTCCGGTGCTCGGCTGCTGACCCGAAATTCGCGGGCTTGATCCCCGGCTGCGGCGGTCGAATTTCACAGGAGGCGAAATGCTGGAAGCCCGTGTACTGTGACATGTCAGTGCACATTAAGACGCCGCCAAGCAATGGTGACAACTCCTTTATTTAGTTTTCTATTTCAATAAAAAAAACACGAGATGGTTCAAATTTCCAGCCCTCCACTACGGCGTCTCTCATAATCACATCGGGGTTTGGGACGTAAAACTTCGGATATTATCATTAGTTGTGTATCTTTCCGTACGCCTTCTCGTCACGCATTCTAGCATGTGCCGAAACCATCATAAGAAATACGAACAGCACGGCGCTTGCACGCTTCGCTGTTCGCATGTTTTTATCGTGCTCTCACCTTAACAGGGTGAATGCGGTAGGCGCGACTATAATGTGTTTTGATTAACAGATAGGCTACAACTGCCTGAAAAAATCAGGGCATAATAAACCTCTAGTCATCAGGGCATAAAAAACACTCTGGAGAGGATCACAGAAGAATTCTTTTGGCCTAGGAATACGGAGTGATGTAAAAATATACGTTATATCATGTGACGTCTGCCAAAAAAATTCCCCATCTCCCGCTAAAGGGAACCATGTGTGGATGCGAAGCAGCGGGGGAGATAATTAGCTTGAGCGGGAGGAACGTCGCCGCTCTCATTTCACGGCAGCGGTCCGGGCGCTCATCGCGGCGCTGCACAGGAGAAGGAGGCGCGCGCGCTCCGTCATTTTCACACCGCCGAACTACCGTGGCGCCCCCAGCGGAGTATGCAGCTGTCACACCACCTGTCGTGCGCGCCGCTGCGTACAGGATTCCTAGAGGAAATGACGGGGGGGGGGACCGCAGCAGAGGAGAGGAGGGGAGGTGCATGCACTGTGGGGGGTGTGGGACGCGGGAGCCGCTCCGTAGAGGATTCCTAGAGAGAGGGGGGAGGGGGACGCGCATGCGCTGTGGAACGCGGGAGCCGCTCCGTAGAGTAGAGGATTCATAGAGGAGAGAGGGGAAGTGCATGCGCTGTGGGCGTGTAGGACGCGGGCGCCGCTCCGTACAGTAGATGATTGAGCGTAGGAGAGGATAGGGGTTGAGCGTAGGAGAGGATAGGGGAGGGGACGCGCATGCGCTGTGGTGGTGTGGGACGTGGGAAGGAGGGACGGACTAAGCCCCCTCCAAACACATGCAAGCAAGATAAAGGAATGGGGTCAACCTGGGCGACAGACACCACCTGCCTAGCTATTGCTAAGCAGCCTCTCTGTGCTCTCGGCCATGACTCTGATGACTGTGATAGTGGTTGACGGCCTTCATATTACTAATGTGTTCTGGTTCGCATAATGGGTGCTTCCCTACTTCATGAAAGTGGCCGGATGCGGGACGGGGGGACGCGGGAGGGACGGACAGAGCCCCGAGCATAAGATGCTTCGCATCTAAAAACAGTTGCTAAAAGGAGAATAGGTAAAGTTCCTCTGGGTGAGACGCCGATGGTAGACTTACCATTCGTTAGGGTGGCTATATTGTGGGGCCGATCAACCCAGTGTAAGGTAAAGGGAATAGATATGTACTGACCCAGGTGGATGTGGCTACCGGGCACCCGGATGCGGTGGCCTTGAAAACCATAGACACTATTCGGGTAGCAGAAGCTCTTTTGGACATGTTTTCAAGGTATGGTGTACCAAAGGAGGTACTTAGTGACAGAGGATCGAACTTTACCTCAGAGATGATGAAGGAAGTTCACCGATTAATGTCCATTGATCGGAAGTTAACCATCCCATACCACCCGATGGCCAACGGGTTGGTAGAACGTTTCAATGGAACACTAAAAACAAGTGTTAAAAAGAGATGTGCAAAGAAAGGCTAAGCATTGGGATAGATATCTGCCAGCACTCTTGTTCGCATATCGTGAGGTACAGCATTCAAGCCTAATATTTTCCCCATTTGAGATGCTAATTGGGAGAACGGTCAGAGGCCCAGTAACAATTCTGAAAGAGTTGTGGTCCAGGGAAGAGTTGGGAGCAGAGGAAAATAGCACATATACATATGCGCTACATCTGAGGAAGCAGGCTAGAGGAAACATGCAAGATAGCACACCAAGAATTGGAACCGTAAGAACGTTCGGTTACCGAAGAACCATAGTGGCTAGACTGGTAGGAGTGGAACAGTTAAACCTAGCCAGGGTGTACTTAGTTTCCGTTGCGAATAGATTAGTGTTGGTGTATGTAAACATGTTCTGCCTTCCTGTTCTGTGAATTGCGAGTGTTATTAACGTCTTCTTGGAGTTCTAAAGATAAAGCGTGTTTGCCGTGACGCCACGGTCTCCCGTCTCTCTCTCTCCCAATTCCATTCACTTTGCAAGCGCTCCCGAGATAATCGTGACACAGCTGCTAGGCGAAAGACTGGCGCGTGACATCACGCCTTGACATCATGTCTTCAGTGGCTTGTGGCACTCGCAAACACTGCACACTGACAAATCAGACGACTTTACTCATTGTGCGCTAATTAACGTTCCTCTGATATTGACCGCTACGTGTGGAATGTGCACGTGTTATGGCCGCTTCTTTCCTTATAATACGAACATCGCAATGATTCCATTGCATTCTACAGAGGGAGTGTGTGTTAAGGGGAAAATGTTATGACGTTAACTGTCATACATATGTCATACATACACAGGAAAATAATATCAAGACATGCCACTCACGTGCGTTGTTATGCAACCAGGCGAATGTATTGATCTGCGGCACATTTTGGGTTGGCATTTGATGGGGATAAGTAGAGAGAGAGACAAAACTTTATTAAAGTAAAATGCTACGTTGCCGCTAAAACAGGGCAACGCCGCGTGGTCGGGCCCCTATTCCAAGGCACCGCTGGCTCTCGCCATTCTTTCAGCCCTCCTGACCAGCCTCAACTGGTCCCCGAGGGCAGGGCTGGACAGCAATGCCTCCCACCTCAATCTACTATTACCGATTACTTGTTCTTCGGTGTGTGCCGTGTATTCCCATGTGATGTGGTGGAGTGTCGGTGTGCCCCCCACACCACGGGCATATGTCTTTGTATGCTGTGGGGTAGTATGTGTGTAATCTGTGGATGTTTATATATGTGTCCGTTTGGAGCCTACGTAACGCCACAGAATCCACGGCCGAAAGGTTCTTGTGCGATGGTGGGTAGAGTCTCCTGCATTCTCTGTAATACTGAAGGATCGCTTTGTAACTGGGATCGATGGGTGTCGGGTCCTCTACGGTGTTGCCATCGGCAGCTCGGTAATTAGTGAAGCCTCGAGCTGCTTCATCGGCATAGAGGTTCCCGGTAACACTCTCGTGTCCCGGGGCCCAAGTTATTGTTTGGGTATAGCTGATGTCCAGTTCTCTGCTGCTTTGAGTAAGTATCCGGTATGCCTTAGCACCGATTTTGCCCATCTGATCATTTCTACATGCGGCCTGAGAGTCTGTGATAATTCTCAGCGGAGCGTTGCGCACCATGCCTTCCCTTATAGCTAAAGCAATGGCTATCTCTTCTGCTTCTATGATGGTTGCTTGAGAAACAGAAGCACAGGCTGTGATCTTACCTCTCCTGTTTACGACAACCGCCACCATATTTTTTGCATTGGCACAGTATGGTGAAGCATCTGTGAATCTTGCAGTATGCAAGAACTTTCTTGTTTTGTCGATATATTCCGCTCTAGCTTTTCTCCGCCCTGCGTGTAATGTCGGATCCATGTTTTGTGGTATTGGTGATACCCCATACAATTCTCTGATGTGGCAGGGTAGATCTTTGGTGGTTTGGTGTGAACGAATACATTGTTCAATGCCAACTCTACGAAGAAGAGCTCTGCCGGCTGGAGTTTGCGTGCGCCAAACGACTCCTCTGCGCTATGAGTTGGGCTTCAGCTAGCTCATCAAATGTATTGTGGAGGCCGAGAGATAGAAGCTTCTCATTTGGAGTGTTGCGTGGCAACCTCAATGCTGTCTTATACGCCATCCGTATTATTTGATCAGCCTTTTCTCGTTCCTCCCTATTCATGGCATGGTAGGGGAGCGAGTATATTATTCTACTGATTACCAGGCTTTTCACGAGTCTGAGGGTGTCTTGCTCCCCCCATCCCTGTCCGATTATGAGCCACACGGACTATCATCCGATTAATCTGCTGCGTTGTTTTTCGTATCGTGTTTAAAGTGTGGAGACATCTGTTGTTCGATTGTAGCCACATTCCCAGCACTCTAAGTATAGACCGCTCCGGAATAACCTTCCCCTCAAGCCTGATCTCGAGTTTGAGTCCCGGATCAGTTCTTTGTTTCTTGTCTTTTGTGAGGCGAATCAGTTCTGATTTCTCCGCCGAACACTGCAGTCCTCTTTCTTTTGTGTATGTTTCTATTATATTGGCTGCCAATTGAAGCTGTTCTTCCTTTTCGCCCAAGTTGCCCTTCGTTATCCATATTGTGATATCATCCGCATATAGGGAATGACGAATGTCGGGAATTTCTTGGAGTTTTTTGGCCAGTCCAATCATCGCGACGTTGAAGAGTGTAGGCGCAATGACCGCACCCTGTGGCGTACCTTTGTTAGGAGGATGAATGACGGTGGATTCAATATCTCCTACTTTGATAACAGCTGTTCTCTGGTTGAGGAAGCTTCGGACGTACCCATATATCCTCTTACCGCAGTTGGTCTCGGCTAGTCCATCCAGTATCCCTTTGTGACTTACGTTGTCAAAGGCCCCTTTTATGTCAGTGGCCATGACAATGTGTTCTCCTGCCTTGGGGACGTTCGTTAAGACTTCCTCTTTTAAAAGCAGGAGAATGTCCTGTGTTGAAAGATGTGGCCTGAAGCCAAACATGGTATCAGGCATTATGTTGTTTTCTTCAAGATGACGTTGTAATCTGGTGTTTACTAATCTCTCGAACACTTTTCCTAGACATGATGTAAGAGATATGGGTCTCAGGTTTTCCAAAGCCAATTTCTTCCCTGGTTTCGGTATCATGGTGATAACAGCGTGTTTCCATTGATGTGGTATCGTTCCTTTAACCCAATGGCCATTTATGAAGTACGTGAGGGCTGTTATAGATTCATCGTTCATATTTCTGATCATGGCATTTGATATGTGATCCACCCCTGCCGCTGTGTTCCGTTTTGTACTCGTGATTGCAGGGATAAGTAAAACCGTTAATGTTGCCACTAGGTTTTTCCTAAAACATTTAAAGTCATATTGCAAAATTAAACATCACCTGAGAAATTATGAGCTGAGAAATCATCAGCTGAGAAATCCTTAGGTCGCTATATGAGGTGCTTTTACACTGCAGAGAATAACCGACTATAGTATTCTGAATACGTTGTGTCGGCTTGAACATCATTACCGGTTACTCTTTTTATTTTTCGCTTCTCTGCACTATTATAATTGTGGGCTGCTGTACGGTGGCTGGTAGGCTGACAACCACGACTGCAAAGGAAAAAAAGGCAGTAATGAGAATACTCCAAACACATATAGACAGGTCAGAACATAGATAAAAACCCCCAATATGGCATTTTTATTTCTACCCCCTACTTAGTGTACCGCTTCACAGTGAAATAACATGATAAAGTCAAATGGAACGTTAGAGTATGCGCCCCCCATCCCTATGCCTAAAACAGTAATAGGGATCTTAGAGGCTCTCTACGACAGTGGTGCGCTCCAGCTAAATACTCGGGCAGTTCGCAATGGTGACTTATATAAAAACAATGCTGTCCATTATGCTATCCCTCTATCGTTCAAGAGCGCCAGAGCGTGAATGTAGACGGCTGGGCGCATATCGCTGAGCTGTGAAATACATGCACATCTCGCTTGGTTGCCACTGCTGACTTTCCCCACCTTCACTACGCTGGCCAGAGGAGCTTGCGCTTGAGGAAAGCCTACGGGAATCCTCCCCTTTCCCCTTCCCCCGTGTAGGGTAGCCAACCGGGTGCAACCTGGTTAACCTCCCTGCCTTTCCTTTGCTTTTCTCTCTCTCTAGGGAATCCTATCCCGCTAGTGACGGGATATACATGGCTTCCGCGCTACACATTAAAATATATTGAATGTAACTAGCGTTGAAAGCTGGGCGAGTTGGTAAGGGTTCATATTTTAGCAAAGCGCGCAACAGACGGGACACAAAGAAGTGACGAAACGAGACTGACGAGTGTAGACGCACAACTGATTTATTGAAAACGTAATCGACGCTAAATAGTGTCCAGCTAAGGGCAATGCGTCACAGCCAAAGTTCATCGGCGTACCGCAAAACGCACTCACAAAAAACACAAAAGATTCAACAGGTGTACGTGTAAGGTCACGCACATGGTCAGGGTACCCTGCGATGTGAAGCCTTTCAGCCTACTTTTTGAAAGTGCCATGTCTTTCATGGAAACATGACTTCTCCAGCGCAGCTTGTAAGGTAGTGAACGCGGTGCCCAGTGTTCTCAGATGCTACCGAGCAAACAAGCGAATGCTCATCACAAAAGAAGCCCTAAAGAAGCGGAAACATAATGAATTTTCCCATTCATTTAGTTATTCATTTCAAGGTATCTTACAGGCCCCATGGGGGGGGCATTGGGTAAGGGAGGCAATAGACAGAATATATGCACATATGTGATGAGATACGGTTCGTTTCTTAGAAGATTTATGTTTGGAACACAAGCGGTTCCCAACAAACTGACGAGGCTGCTTGCAGGTTTCGAAAGACACTTTATGCACACAGGAAACACGCACACTAAAACAAACTGTACAAACACAGACAAAGCAACGTCCACCTAATAAGCGTCCCTCATAAAACAGTCACAAACTCATTGCTCACACATGCTCACCAACTTGGCTGTCCATCGGCTTCTTGAGCGAGGCGTCCTGATGAGGCACGGTGACGTGGCGAGGCCCTGAGCGGTGAAACCAGAGGTTCGTAGGTGTGGGAACTGGCTCCTGAAGACTGCCGAAAGAGCTTGAGCCTTGCAGAAGCGAAGCGTTGGAGGCGGGAGACATCAGCGACCACGTGAAGCCCGTAGCTTCAACTCGTGGACCGCGTCCAAGAGCGCCGACACTGGGCCCGGTCACCCGACTGCGTCGAACGCCCAACACCGTCTGCCCGTTCTTTTCCTTTCACGCACGCGACTCCTCTTTTTCTTCCTCGCTTCTTCGACACTCGCCGCGCTCACGCATCTCCGCACGAGCTCCGCAGTCGTCGTCGTCTTCTCCATCTGACACATCACTCGGACCCTCCATGAATGTTCTAGGCGCACATCACAACATATACATATCACATGAAAAAAATAGAAAAGAAATTCTTGAAAATATTCTTAATTATGATTAAAAAATGTCACTCAGATACAAAGGAGAGTTTTAAATATCACCTAATCGTTTTGTACAGCAAAAATATGCGCAAATATTAACGAAAGCACATAGCTACTTCTTAACAATGTCTCCAGGGCAGTTTTCATTCGGTTGAATGCACGTTTGCCAGCGCATGATTAACGTTAGTTGTTGAGTCCCCCCAACGTATGTTTGACTTCAGAACTCAACCATAGGCGTGCGCGAGGGGGAGGGGGGGTCAGGGGGAGGCAAAATCTGCCCCATACATTAACTTTAGGATGGGGGGGGGGGGGGGGGCTGCGAAGAACCGTCGCCCCCCATTAATGGCGAACCCTGTACACACCTATAGACTGAACTACTCAAAGTCGTCGACACACACGCTTTCAGTGAACGACAAACGCGCACTGGTGAACGTGATGATCACTGAAATTAATATATTTGCTGGGAAAATCCAAATAACTTCAAATGAACGCGACAAACGACTGGGAAATTCTACAAGCGACACGGCGAAAAAAGAAGCCTTGTGATGAGAGATCTGCGCGTGTGTTGCGTGCGGTGTGACAAAGCCGACATGGACAGAGCGGACGGAGTGGCGCTGTGACAAGACTTGCCCGAAGAGAAAGACGACGATGGGCTGTGACATGAGGCCACGGGGGAGAGAGGCGTGCGCGTGGAGGGGAGTGCCACGCGGTTGGCAAGGTGGTGTTCGAGCGAGAAGAAGCGGGGTGAAGACGGTTCGCCAGCGTCACGGTCGTGGTTTTGTCCCGAGTGCCTGGCAGATCTCAAGGGTCGGAGTGGCTTGCTTCGCTTGGCCTCGAGCTTCGACGGCGGGTTCATGGAGCCAGCGGGAAGCTACCGAAGCCACCAATAACACCGTCGGACGTACGCCCGAGTGTTCGGCTGTGGTCCCTGGTCCGCGCGTCCGAGCAGAAGACTGCGTGACTTCATCGGCATCGGTCCTCGTTACCTGCCTGATCCGTCGGCGCGTACACTTGAGCGTCGCCCTGGTCTTCGCCTAATTCCTGCGACGACGGCATTCCCGTGCCCACATATGTTCTCCATAGGCGTCTCTCGCTTTAGTACATGCACTCACCGGTGAGACTGTTTTGATCACGCTTGGACTAAACTTAGCTATGTGTTTTGAATTCTTTTCATAGGTTGTATAGTGCCTGGGATATTATTAGTGCCTGTTGTTCTGTGCCTTGTGTTCGTGTGTTGTTTCATAAAGCGAAAAGAAAACAGAAAACAGCCTCGCCATTTTTTCTCAAGATCGTTGCCGTCATCGACGCAACGTACTCTTTCTCTCCGCTTGTTCATAAGAATCCCATCACAAGCCCACGTCCGCTTATTCTAAGCGGAAGTGGCAACTCTGGCGATGCCCATCTATCCAAACTTCCAATGCGTAATTGAACAAAGGTTTTCTGGCCCTATGTTGGCATGACAAAAGATGCGAACGTCATTTCCCGGGATAGCAGATAGGTAGGGCGAAGAATTAATACAGGCTTTCTATTCGCCTTTACGGTCGGTTTAAAGATGTCGACAGCGGCAGCAAGAAACTTGCGATAACTTCAATGATCGCTCTCTAACACCAAAATAGAATGCGTGTGCTTTAAGTTGTGCCAGAGTAAGCAGACTTTCCACTTTTCGGTGAAAGGAAGGCGCTTAAAGTTAAGGACTAGCTCTGACAATGTTGTGTTTAGCTAAGAAGAATATTAATTTGAAGCATTTGGCCATACACAAGGAGAAAAGTGGTGGCAATGTGTGGGCTACTCGCTAAGGCTTTCGTTCCCTGCCAATGCTAGTAGGCTACACCGGCGCACAAAACAGGAAGCCGTGTAGCACATGTGTTTGTAAACAGCGAAAGGGTCCATATCAGAAGAAAGGGAGAAGGGTGCGTCAGTGAACCTTCCATAATTCTGTCAGATAAGGAGTATGCATATCCAAGTTCTACATGCTACTGTTCACTTACGTGGCCTTACACGTGCACCTGTTTGAAGTTTAGCGTTTTTTGTGTGTGCGCTTTCCTGTATGCTGATAAACATTGAGTGTGAGACGTTGCCCCTTGCAGGACACTAATTAGCGTCGATTACGTTTTCAATAAATCCGTTGCGAGTCTGCGCTCGTCTGTCTCGTTTCGTTCGTTCTTTGAGTCCCGTCTGTTGCACAGTTTGCTAAAAGTATATGGAATGTCTTGGATAACGCTTGACTGGAAAAATGAAATGAACGGTAACGGATGGAGGCGTCCGCTGACCCTATAGGCTAAATTGGTCCGGTATCGAAGCAACAGCGGTACGTCAGCTTCCGCTGGCAGAAATGAGCATTGCATTCACCCATAAAATATAGGGGCACTCAGGATGGAGTTGGCACCCCACGTAAAAAAACAACGGTCGTGACGACAGCGACGGTAACGCGAATGTAAACGTGCTTGCGAACACTTCATTGCCTTGGCGGTAAAACAATGTACGCGGAAATACTCGCCATTCCTAAATGCGGAGCAGCTGAACGGCACCTCTCGCTTTCATTGTCAATCGCGAAAGCGCGTGTTCAGACCCCTTACGAAAGCGGATGGGCAAATAAAATCTCCGAGGCGTGCGCGCTACGCGAGCGATTGTTGAGCCTTTCTTCGTTAACATGTCCATTGACATGTGTGTGTGTGGAAAGGCCGTCGTCAGTTCACGCAAACAGGAATTTGATTATCTAACCGCCAGCCTTTACTTAATCTTAACCGAATGTTCTTGCTCTGTAAATATATATGCGTCTCCAACAATGAAAATTCCAGTTAATAGTGGGCGCTTGCCCTTTTCATGGCCCTGGTGTTTTAGCGCAATTGCCCTTGACAATGGATTACCAACTCGCCCGACCATCTGTTTTTCCAAGTTGATGGAGTGCATTTGAAAAATATGTGACCGTTTCTATCTGAAAAGCAATATTCTGAATACCATGCGCGACTGGTGCTTCTGGAAAGAAAGTAAAAAAAAAAGTGTCACCTGAAGGCTCCGGTTTGATCACAATGGTAGTAGAGCGTGAAGACGGTTCCAGCACGTTCGGTGTAAGTGGCTGAACAATTCCCACTGACGGACCAACCTCAAGGAGTACATTGTCACCTTTGTGATAATAAAAAAAATAATTTGCGTTAGACCTGGTTTTAGGTAAGCGTAATTCACTGTATCTGGTCTCTGACAGCAAGTATCATTCATTATATCTATTACCCGTAGAATGAAAGACGGTCGCAAATATAGACTATTTTACCTAAGACATCTGGGCGCCGCCATCTTGGGCTGTTAAGCCGTTGTTTTCTTGTTTTTGTATATTCCGACGTGAATTAATAAGGCCATGAAACATCGTACGCGCCAACCCAACCATTTTCATGCGTATGCGTCTACCGTAAGGCTGTTTATTTAGTTGTTAAAGATGCGGCCCCATACATTGACTTAATAGGGAAGGGGGGGCGCTGCGACAAGCCTTCGCCCCCCCCTGAAGGGGGAACCCTGCGCACACCTATGTATCGCTACAAGCAAAGGACGTAAAGTCTCGGCTTGTGAACGCCAAGGCATGTGCTTATCTGCGTGTTGCAATATTTTGTCGCAAAAAAGAAGACTTATTCATGCATAAAGTGTTCAGTCTATAGTCTAAATGATCAAGAAGGCAAAGAAGTTGAAGAAACTCGATCAGTTGTGAATTGTCCCAACCGGAGGTGAGCAGCCTCTATTCCAGAAAGTACTGGGCCCTAGCTGCCTTCTCAGCCCGGCTCACAAGGGCTATGTCGCGCTCGGAGATCGAACTGAAGGGCCCGACCTCCCCCTACTGTTACGTTGCGGGCGTTTCGTCAAGTTTACAGGTGTCTTTAATGGATGCGCGAATTATTGTAGGAAATGACGTGCTCCTAAAAACAAATGGCGGGAATTTCTCGCGTAACTGCCGAGATTTACAGAGCTCAACGATTAACACGCTTTGGCAGCCCGCGTAGAGGATCTTGCAGTATACTCAAGCGGACAACATCGCAAAACTGGAGTGTTACCAGAATGCCGTCACAAAACGTCTCAAAATTCTAGCTTTCGTTGTACAGCACACTGTATTAGCTCCGTGTCACAAACGTGCAGCGGTGACACGAACACAGCCCGCAGCGATGGGCTCCGGGAACTGCGTTTCAATCGCCGAGCATCGCACATCTAACGGTGCGTTCGACTAAGATTTGTAATGGTATGTCCTGGCGCTGCTGGACTTGCGGATCTCTACTGATTTACTAAGCAGAATGAACCAAGGTTATATGTTACAGGACGTGTAAGAAAATGTATTTCAACAAAGCGGAACATTCTTGAATGTTTTCTATCAGAGGGAAGGCATTTCTGCTTTATATATGGATCTTATACATAAGCCAACTAAGATTACTGTGGAACGTGACTCACCGAACACAAGCAGCCCACTAGTGAGGATTGCAAAGAGAACCCGATGCATGCTTCTATCAGGAATTCATGCCTTGTAGAGGCAAATATAAGATGGCGTGAGACATGGAGGGCCCTGTGAAGGTCTGTGTACAGAAAAATGAAATGGTTACGAAGGGTCACAAACAGCATGAATGTTCCAGTGTGTCCATTCGCTTGTCTGCTGATTTCAAATTACCTTCGTCGTCATTATTCAGAGGTGCAACTCTGTATCCTATGTTACGGCCACTAGTACGTCGTATTACGTAGATATTGCAGTTAATGAATAAATCTTGTCATCTGTTTCACACTTAAATGTGCACATTCGAAATAAATTTGTGTATTGAATTACGTCCTTACCTTTTTGGTGGCAAACAAAGTAGTCAGCGTGCTCTTCAATCGCATCAAATGAACATCGATATCCGGTCAAATACCTTAGCTAGCAATTTCTGGCTAATTTGCACGACTTGCGTTTTTCACGAGCACATGTCGAAATTCCATAGTGTCATAGAGGATCGACCAAAGCTGTGGGAGGTAGAGAGAACTGTTTTTACCAGCTGTAGGCAGCGTAGCCGCGACCTGCAGTTGCGTTCACTGAAAAGAGGCAGGAAAGGAAAGAGAAGACTAGGGTCGACAGAACTGCCTATGCAGCGCATTTGTTGCATCCGGAGGAACAGCTGTGTTCCACTGTTGGCGTCACACTGTTATATAGTTCAAGCATCAATAAAACAGGACGAAAACACCGTACCCTACTAGGCATTGCACGCCATGGCGAGATACTGGCAGCGGCATTGAGTAATGCAATTTTTTTCCAGGCAAATTCTAGGGAACAGGAGAACATATATTTGAACATCTGAACAAGTACATCATAGACAGTGAAGATCTGTTTGTCTAATAATATTAATAAAAACTAACTGACAATAATGCCAAGGAAAGTATAGCGGATGTTATAGGTAGTAAATGCAACGTAAATGTGAACAAAGAAAAGTGGACGGAAAGATAACTTACCGCGGGCAGGGACCGAACCTGCGACCTTCCAATAAAGCGTCCGGTCAACTGAGCTACAACTACAGTGTGCGGCCATCCCCCCCACCCAGTCCACTTTATGGGGTATATAGGTGCATTTAAACGTGGGAGCGTCAGTCAGCGCCGCCCTTCCCGTGCAATGGGGCAGAGAGCCGAGGCGGTTACTCCGGAAAGATATGAAGTGTAGCCCCATTCGAAGTAATTCGACGGCAGGCGCGTGGATTTATAAAAGGAAACGACGACTCGCAAAGGAACAACGACCACGCTCAAGCGCGACCATGGTGGCCGCTGCCGGCGATAATGGAGATCGTGCTTCCGCCTCTCCCCGCATGGGGGGCGCGTCGATCCGTGAAACATGCAAATATACGAAGCTAATTCCCAAGCTTGATTCTTGAACACAGGCGCAAGTAATTAATTTGATTGCTAGCGGACGTTCACACCCAACAATGGCCATGTCGACGTCACAAATTACAGCAATGACCATGTCTTTGTGCAGCGGGATGTGGGCTTCGATATTAGAGCCGTCGATGTCTGTCATGCAGTGCAGAGCAACACTTTCTTATCATGTTGAGAAAACGCCTCCGATAGCTAGTCGATGCTTCCGAAAACACGCGAGCCAAATACTATAGCGCAGCACGCCGCCTGGAATTTACAATAAATTTTCATTCAGCTAAGAATCACTTTCTCTTCTCACGACAAATGATGCTGAGCGCTCAAAAATCACTGCGTCATAGGCTCAAGTTCCACGCCATTGGCTGATTTGAGCATGGCATGCCCGGGAGTTATTGCAACCGCCACGTGTCCGCGCGAGCGCGCGCGATTGCACTGAAAAGCCGCGCGTTCGAGGAAAGGAATAAAGAAAAAGTGCGCAAGGTCACGAGGCGCGCGTGACGTACCTTGTTCTCCTGTACCATCCCTAATTGCTTAGCTTCCACCGTTTTCGTCGGGACGAGAGACGAGAGAAAGCAATGAGTGTGCGACAAATCCTTGTAACTCCACTCGTACTGGACGGATTCTAAAAATTTTTGCGGCGGGCGGTCGAATTCTGAGGCAATAAGCTCTCTTAATGACGCCATTCCATGGCTACTTGGAAAAGTGTTTCAGGGCCCCCCTTTAAGGGTTATGGCACGTAGATCTTGGATTTTGTTAGACGTCAGGTCCTCAACTTTTGTCAAGATGGTGGATCAATGGAAGTGCTTCAAAATAATAAAAGAAAGAACGCACCGAGTGTACGTCAAGCTGTTGAAGCCCCTGATCGTAAAACACAACTGCAGCAACCGGAAATTCGGCGGCGCATGCTCGAAACGGCGCCACCAGCATCACGTTACGGGAAGCAATGTTGACGGTGCCCGTGAGTTCACCAGGCAATGTCCTTATTTTCAACCTGCCTAGCTATTCTGGCGCGTCGTAGTAAATTATTCTTGTGACTTCCCGCTGTACTTGTTCCTATATTCCTCGTACAACGAAAATATTATCAATGCACCGGTCCCCTCGGCAAAAATTTCTTTCTCGTGTCACTCTCGGACGGTTGACTACATAAGTGTGCGCATGAAACACCGCGCCACACAGACTTTGGACAAATCATGAATCACGAACACGTTAAGCGACGATTCCGGTGATATCACCGCAATTAACAATCTCGACGAGCAGCCCCCGTAGTCGCGGCGCAGCCTTCTACCCTCACCACTGTACCGGACACAGGTGCTTCGCCGAACCTAATAAGAGACACAGACTTCAACTGACGACATTGACGGACGCGGCCGTTTCCACCTCCCACCCTTGCTGCACGCAATGAGTGTGCGCGCGATATGGTGCATAACATGGTATCTGTTCAGCTGGAACTGCATGAGGTCCTACCAGGCCCGTAGCCAGAAATTTTTTTCGGGGGGGGGGGGGGGGGGGGCACCTGTTGAAAACCTTGAAAACCCCATATTTTTCTTATTTTTTCTCGGTAAAATACCCCCCCTCAATCCAAATTTCGGGGGGGGGGGGGGCGTGCCCCGAGGGCCCCCCCTGGCTACGGGCCAGGGTCCTACGATGTAATGGCGTGATATGACTTTCAAATTTCAATCTAAAATAGAAGTAAAATGTACGGACGTTGCTTTATGTTCGCTGTTTACCATTTATTTTTCATTTCTGTCCTTCAGTGCGGTGACATGTCTCGATGCCTTACGTGAACGTTTCGCTAACATCGCAGCTAGAATGCGCAATGAAAAAAAATGCCCCCCACCTCCCCGAAGGGAATCGTGAGGAAATGCGAATGCATTTCTTGCGCCGACACCGACTTCTGCCATCGCCTTGAGAGGCGCCCAGCCAGCGAACGGTCGAGAGTGAGGCGCGAGCGGACGGGAGAGTGGGGCGCAGGGAGGAGAGAGAGCGAACGGCCAGAGAAGGAGCGGCCGAAGCACTGCACCTATCCTCTCCTACACTCTCTCGCACCACATGCTCCGGTTGCTAGGGGCGAGGATAAGCGCGCGCGCCCGCAGCTGTTGCTATGGGAGAGGGAGTGAGAGCGGAGAGATAACACCTGCCGGTGCGCGGACAACGCCGGATGCCTGACATAGCCCGACTAAGAAATGCATTCGCATTTAAAATATGGAAACTGTGCGTTCTTTAATGCCTAGGAAAGTATAGGGGATGCTATCTGTAGTAGTTCTGATATAAACACCAAGAAAGTAAAGTGGACGAAAAGGTAACTTGCCGCCGGCAGGGGAGCCGAACCTGTAACCCTTCAAACTACGCGAACCTTCGAATTCGAAGGTTGCAGGTTCGGTCACTGCCGGTGGCAAGTTATCTTTTCGTCCGCTTCACTTTCTTGGCGTTTATCTAGTCTACTAGTTCCCTCTAATATTGTGCCTTACAAAGAAAAATACGAGCCCTTGAAAATTCCCCCTCTTTCCTACTTGCTGATTAAAAACCTGGCTGTGCCTAAGAGTCGAGATGTCTGGCACTCGAAGACGACGTGCTGGCCAGGGAAAAGGAGCGCGCTCCTAACGAACGTAGGCTAGGCACCTTGCTTGATGACTAGAGGCCGGATTTTTAGGCACTAAAAATCGTGTTTTAGGCGCCAAAAATAGGCAGGAAAAACACAGTCTTAGGCCCCCAAAATCGTAAATATAGGCACAATAAATTTTTACAAAAAACTCAAATTTTCGAATAAGGACGTGCGCGACCAGGTCTACGACAGGAAAGCAAACAAATGTTATATTTTATGATTGTACAAAGGCGTTAATGATTTAACATAGCTATGCAATGGTCCCTTTTCGGGCACGGTTTCCAGAACGTGGTCTCTCGTTTTATTGTCCAGAATGGTAAGTTGAGTGTCCACCATCGAATAAACGCGCTCCTGTGTCTGCTTCTTTTCGGCATGGCTGGGAAGGGTAGCACATGATTCAATAGCCAGACCGCTAAAAGGCCAGAAGGGGTCTGTTAGCCTTGTATTGGCCGGGTCTAATAGCGCATAGTAATTTCTCCTCTTTGTTTGAACACCATAAAGGGCCCCTTACCAGGTTTGAGCGTTTCGAGCTAGAAGTGTAATGCATGCACTGCGCTAACGATCACATCTACCAAGATTTGCAACGCTACGCTCCCCGGAAGGAGGTGAAATGTCAGACTGAATGCCGCTTGCCCTTGATCTCACGGGCGCGAGCACCAACGTGGGTGAGGTGAAGTTCAACAAGGAATGGTCCTGCCTACGTCACAGTACTACATGAAACTGCGAGAATTATTCGAGGCTACATGTGTAATTTGTGCAATCTGTTGCTTGAATAGAAGAATGAAAGTTAACAGAAATATTGAAACATACAAACGGAATGTGTGCGCATTCTTTTTTTTAGCTTTTTCTTCGAATAGAGAGCGATGCGAGACTTAGCTGCCTATATTTCTTTTGTGTTCGTGTTCTCGCCGTTCCCGCGTCGTGCCGGCGCCAGCCCTGACAACGCTTAGCATGTTTTTGGTGCATCGTATGGCGTGTTGATGCGTCAACGTCGTGTGATCTTCCGGCTCTGACTTTCTTTGATACCGAAGAGGGCAGGGAAGGAATTTGGCTTGCCACTCGCAAGCCGGCATTATGCTTTCGCGGCTCGTAATGAACCAATTAAAAAGTTCTTGTGGTACAAAGCTCTTCATTGGGCACGCGAACACTTCCAGTATCTGACTAAAATATCTCATGTGACCTGGTGAAGCGCCCTTTAAGAGTAAATTACGAACGAAACAAAAGCCATGTGCACATCTGATTTTTTTTACCTACTTTCTATTTTCCCCTGACGGCACTCCATGGTTTCGCATTCGCTCTCTATATTCCTGCTGCTGCGCGCAGGCACCTCCTGTTTTCTGCCCCCCACCACGCCCAAGTCTTCAAGGAGAATTCCATGGGAACACTGGACTGGAAAACCGGCGGTAAAAGCCGCCCGCCACGTCCTCGGCCATAGACGCCACTCTCCTCTTCTTCCCCTCTCCTCTTCCCGCCTGGGACGTGCTCCCATTTAGGGTTGCAGAAATAGCGTCTTTTCCTCTGCCCTGCTCCAGCCGCTCGCGCCATGTCAGTGCTGTGGGGTAAGGTGGCCGGCGCGTCTTATTTCACTGCTGCAACCGGTTGCTTCCCGGATGTTTGTTGAACTAGGGAACTAGGTTGTTGCAACCCATAGAGTTCCGAAACGTCAATTTTGTCCGGTAACATGAATTACGGTCTCAAACTGTACTCGAAAGCAAAATTTGAGGCTAAATAGCGTTCATATAGGCACCAATTTTGAAAGTAGGCATTTATGGGCACTTACAGACATTTAGGCACAAACCCCAAAAATAGGCCATTTATAGGCACTATAAAAACACTATAAAAGCCCTCCTTTACCCCTAATTCATGCTCATATATCAAAGTGGCGCGATAGGAACGCAAAGGAAAAAAAATAGGCAGTTGCCTATAATCCGGTCTCTGTTGATGACGCAAGGCGCCAGTTTGCAGAACCGTGGGCTGAGCAGCAAATGTTACGATACGAGTTCGGGAGGGGTAGGCACAATTTTTTTTCGAGCGGGGGGGGGGGGGGGAGGGGGGGAGGAGGCACCACCTTGATTTATAGTTGGGGGGCAGGGCAAGCAGATTTGGTCGGGTGCCATGTCGCGCTCTATATGCCATGGCAAAAAAAACTTCGGGGGGCGGGGGGTGCCACGGGCCCGGTGTGCCACCCCCCGGTTACGCCACAGCACGACGAGTTACGAGCATAGGTCGGCAAAGCTTGTGGAAGTTCACTCAGACTCACTCATGAAATATATATTGTGCTTAGGGCTTACTCGGACTGAGACTCACCAAAACTTTCCAGTGCCGGACTTACTCGGACTCACAATCACGAAAATTCTTTTCAAACGGACTCACTCGGACTCAAGCTCACCAAAACATTACTCACCTCGACTCACTCAGACTCAGACTCACGGCTCGATCTGAGTCTGAATGAGTCCGAGTGAGTCGACTCATGAGTCCGTTAGCCTAGAATTAGCTTTTTCGGCCATGGTGTCAATGCTCTTTAACCCTTTGAGGGATAATGGGACAAAAACGTCCCACTTTTTACTCTGACAAAAACGCTGTCGCAGTTAAAATTGGACGAACTTGGCGCCAAAGGAGTGTGCTGCCATCAATTATCGGTCACTGATAATGTCTTTTTTGCGGCAGTTTCTATGCGGTTACAAAGGTGGTGTTGTAGATCCGATCATTTGAAATTTGTCTTGTTTTGATTGCGGAGTTCAGAATTTTCGCTCCCGTAGGACTGGATTTACAACAGTTCAGGATGAATGGTAAGATTTTCCTTTTTTGCCCTTCTCGGCAGATGTTTTCCGCAAGCTTCGGTGCCAATATTTTGGAAATCGGAGTATTTGGCGGCTAGATATACCGGTCAGTGCCAGCATACTTCAAAATTTTAGGGGCGTTTTGCTAGGCCTAACTGACACTAACTCTTTTTGTTCAGATATATTTCTCGATTTATTGCTTTCAGCGGACTCCCTTTCACGTGAAGAGGCACTCGAGCTATTCTTCAGCTTGCCGGACGAATCTGAAACAAGTGAGGACGAGGCAGAAAGCAGTGAAGTTCGTGCCGGAGCTCGCGCCACCAGACTCGAGTCTCGATGAAGACGAAGATAAACCTGGGCCATCGAAAGGGAAACGAAAAAAACGTCGACAAAGAACTTCAAAAAGCAGAAAAAGAGCCAACCAGGAAGTAATAGAGACTGATGTCGAAGCAGCTGCTGTTGAAGAAGAAATCGTTGTAGGGTGGAATGAAAATAAACCAACCAAACATTTCTTTCGGGAGTCCGAAATCATGGGACCCCGAGTTCACGAAAAAGGCTGTGCGACGTGCAGTAGATTGCTTCGCGTTGTATTTTGACGACGAGGTGATTGATATGATATTAGAGCACACTAACCGTGCTGGTGCTGAAAAGTACACGACGAAGTGGGCTGTGCTCACAGCAGATGAGCTAAGAGCTTATTTTGGTTTGCTTCTGCTGATGAGCGTGTCACCACGGCACCACTTTTACCATTATTGGAGCCGCGATTCGCTTTTCAACTCTGAAGAAATTGCCAAAGTGATGTCGTTCAAGCGTTTCCAGTACATCATGAACTCCCTTCGTGTGAACGACCACAGTAAAGAAAAGAAGAAAGGAGAAGATGGTTATGATAGGCTTGCGAAACTGCGTCCCCTCATCAATAAGCTGAACAGGAGCTTCCAGGAGGAGTACTTGCCATCATCCTATGAGGCCACCTTCACGAGACAATGGGACAGTGTTGTCCCACTTTTCAAGGGGCCTGAATACACCAATGGGACCTATACGTCCCACTTTTTTCTAAAAAGTAAGCATGCTATCAACTTGAAATTTTTTTGCTTATCATTTCTAACCTGCTAAAAAGGTCAGAAAAGCAAAAATAATTCCTATTTGCCTTGAAAAATATAGGCGAACTCACAAAGGGTTAACGAAAATGTATCACGTAATCAGTGCTCTCCTTGGCCCCTTTTCATATAGTGCCTTTAAATGCAGGTTATGAATGCAAGCAAGCAGTAAGGTCACTTGAAGGGCATGACAACGTAAGATATATTTATCAGGAAATTCCCTGGAAGAGTTAGCGGGGGGAGGGGGGCAGGTCAAGGCACCCCCCCAACGTAATTCGCTCCTCTTATCAATACATATTGACATGGTGTATGAATGACACACGGCTCTGGGATACGTGTGAGTAGACGTGAGCATAAACGTGAATCCAGGTAAGATTGATAGTAATGCTGAAGATGAGTAGGTAGGACCGTAGGTCGACAAAAAAAGTGGAACTCACTCAGACTCACTCAAGAAACATATCTTGCGCTTTGGACTCACTCGGACTCAGACTCACCAACATTATCCTGAGCCGAACTCACTCGGACTCGCACTCACGAAAATTTGTTCCAACCGGACTCACTCGGACTCAGACTCACCAAAATATTACTCGCCCGGACTCACTCAAACTCAGACTCATGGATCGATCTGAGTCTGAGGGAGTCTGAGTGAGTGGACTCGTGAGTGAGTTCGCCGACCTTTGGTTACGAGAGCGGAATAGGAACGAAAGAGCCCGAGAATTGCACATCCCACAGCTCAGCAAGTTATCAGTATCGTGGCAAGGGTGTAGTCCACAGTATAGTGGAACAATGTGTATGTTCGCTCGTAAAGGGACTTCTGTTGCACAAGTGACACGCAATCCTACTCACATGTCGCAATAACGGAAAGAAAAAAAACCATAGACTGCCTGCAGGGAGCTCGCAGTACCGTCACACCGTAAGCTGGGGGAGTGGTCTTCATATAGACCACTTTCGCGGCAACAGCAAAAGAAACAGTAAAGTATAATTCAGCAGAGCTTGTTGTTGAGCCATTTGGTTCATTGCTTGAGAAAAATAGGTGTGGCGCGAAAAAGGACGGGAACAACGTGAAGACACGCACTGTTAAACACGGGCGCCAATTTCCAACTGTGAGGATGCTTGTGGATTGGCAAGGTAATAGTGCAAGCCTCGGGGCTTTCCAAAAGTTTGGGCCGCAGAGCTCGGAATTCCTATGGCAGCGAACCCACCTCTGTCATCCACGGCGAGAACGGGCAGCTGCAGGCACATCTTCTGTAACTCTCCACGGAGTTGCTTCAGTACCGCGGGACGTTCAACATGCCTGTTGGAAAACAGACCGAAAAACAGCTACCGGACCGGGAACGGGCCACTGCGGAAGGAGTGCACCGCCTACTACGCACGGTGAGTGACAAGCCACAGAAGAAGCCCGGGATAAAGAAAATAGTGAAGTGTTTAAAAGAATTTTGAAGCCGCAATGTGCACACCATTTTTCTATTCCAGTGTTTTTTTTTCTATTCATGCTAATCCCGATACAACGAGAGTGTCCTTTTATTTTAATTACACATTTCGGAGGCGTTTAGTCATTCATACTGGTATCATTATAAGTGGTTGTCTGTGATGAAATGCGCGAGCGCTTTGGGCAGAGTAATTAAAAGACGAGGATGGCATACGACACCTGCGGCGTGTGCGAGCGCAAGAGACACGCTCACCGAATGAGCACTCCCCGTGAAGTCGGTGTTGCCAGGTTTGGCTATTTGACCAAATTGGGCAACAGAAAAAAAAATTGGCGTCGACTTAGGCGGCTATCTGGCTATATTCGGGCTACTTAATATCGGCGACTTGGCTTTGTTTAGGCTCTAAGCGGCACTGTCAAGATCAACGCTCCATAGGTGACACTCATCGAGCAGAAACAAGGCTCTAAATGCGCATTCACATTTGACCTTGAAGGAGCCGAAAGCGGCTCAATTAGCCCGAAATCCACACACCTCGTCGCCTAAGTGAGCAGAAAACCGTGCGACGAACACCATCGATCTATGACCACTTTCGCCCCGGCGACAGCGGAACGCGTTCCCGCCTCCGGAAGCCGTACTTTGGCTGTAAAGCATATGGACCACGTGATTTCAGGCCGCAGTTGCGGAGTAGACACCAAGGAATTGTATGTGTATTTGTATAGGTGCAAGCGGGCTTTTGTTTATCAGAACCTTCTCCAATTTCTTCTATTCCCCAGCGGTTAATCTTAATTAATCAGATTGCAGGCAAAACGCGGTATGCTCTAGAACCTACACAAGCTTGAATGCATACGCTGCAAAAATTATGAGTCATGTGCGTGGCGGTCGTCATGAAAAACGAGCTCCTTGCGTTTAACCCAATATCAGATTTCGGCGCCAGTGCTCACCACTCGCATTTTGCGTGACATCTGCATTGCGTGGAGCTAGTTTACCCAAAAGAATTTAATTCTGTATCTAGCATTACCATAGTGATGGGCTAGTGGGTATGGTATTCCACTGCTGACCGAAAGTGACGGGATGAAATCCCGGCCGCGGCGGCCGCATTTCCATGAAGGCAAAATGCTTGTTCAAAAGCTCTTCCCTCAATGACTGCTTTGCGAAGTGAACAGTAATGTCGGGTGCTTTGTCACGGATAGCATGTAGTCTATGAATCGACACGATGTCGCTGTCCGTGAGTTAAGGCAAATCCATTTTCTGAGCTATTTGATTGACTTTTTGCAAAGTGTGGGTTCAGACCTCCCTGGTGGTTTAAGCCGCTGAGAGGAGGTTCTTACGTTGCAGAGGCTTCGTGTTGGGGTTGCGCTTACCCTATCCGCGACCATCCTTTGGAAGCAAAAGTACCGCGGCCCGTATGGTAGGTACATCGTGCCGATTTTGCGACGCCTCAGTCTGCGATGTAACTGCCACACACTTATTGTGGACTTGCACAGGTCTACAATTAAGCCGTCGTCGTCACCTCCGTGCAACAGACCTCAGGCCTGGCCGAACGAACACCCGACCTTGACTGCTTGATTCGTGGACTTCACCACCGCTCATTGCTTCACTTTACACACGAAGCAAATTTGCATGTGTATTTTTGAATAAAAAATTATTACGCCTAAGGGCACTCTTTCGAAAAAAAATTATTTCAATTTCTAAGATGACAGTTCCTGACTTTACAGAACCGGAAGAATTTCGAAACTTGTGTAAACATGAATATTCAAGCTCTATGAAAATGTTTGACTGGAATGTACAGTCCGCAGTAAACAAGTGAACGCAATTAGAGGTACTTTTTAACCACCTTGAAAACGCATTTGATAAAATCGTGTTAACTGAAACATTGTATCGTGAAAAAAGCAATGTTTTCAGCATGCCTGGGTATGATAATTTTCTTTTAAATAGAATTGCTAGCAGAGGTGGAGGTGTACATATGATGGTGAAAAGTCATATTACTTGTGATCTGTTATTCGACTTCTGTCGCATGAACACTGACTATGAATGTTTATATCTAACTTTCAATCGAACCTTACTGGCTGTTGTTTATCGATCCCCAAGCGGCAATCTTAAATGTTTTTTTGCATTTCCTCGAATATCTCCTCCTCTATGTAGATGACCATAAATATGTCGTGATACTAGGAGGAGAGTTTAATGTAAATATCTTAGCTGACACAGCTAACAAAAGAACACTAGAACAAACAATTTGTTCATTTGGTTGCAATAATGGTATCACTGTGCCTACAAGAGCTACCATTACCTTTTCTTCTTTGCTTGATCTATTCATAACAAACATACATCCTTCTCGACTAAAGGTGGGTGTCATGAGTACAGATATCAGCGATCACAATAGTATATATACTTATGTGTGCACACAAATACGCTTAGAACCAACGCACAACAAATGCCCTTTCAAATGCCTCGAACATTCGAGACTTTCCGAGAGACAGTACAAAACTACCAACCACCGACATGAACTTCTCGAAAAAGATACTCTCCAATTGGTCCAAGCCCTCATCATAAGCAGGTTGACCTACCACCTCCCCCTACCACAACCTTACTCAAACCGAGACAAGCCGGACGGACACCCGTCCCGTCGTGGGAGTGGCCCACCGGTGTCGTCCCCTAAGGGGGGTCGAGGGCCGCCTCCGGATACTAATATTGCCACGCGTGTTTCTTATTTTCGCGTTTTCTGTATTCGGGTTTACGCCCACAAAGATTGTGAACAAACCGCGCCTGCAGTGTTCGAGAAGGTTCGCGCTTCTAGTAGATCATTTTGTTAAGATTGCGCGCAAGACACGAACACCCAAGATTATTCCAGAGCTTGCGCGACGACTAGTGATAAGGCTAGAATGTTCGACGCGTGATTTATAAAAGCCGGCGCGTTCCAACGAAGCTCAGTTCATCGACGGCCGACGCTCTGTTCGCCGCTATCAGTGCAGTGTGTATTGCTGTAATCGGACTTTCTGTTTACCGGCCACAAGTTCGGCCTAATAAACAGTTTCATTTTGGACCTACCGACTCCTGCCTTCGTCGACGTCACGACCACGTGACATCTGGTGGAGGTGCTGCTTCGTCCATGCTCAAAACGCCCCCCACGAGGCGCTGACCCAAGCCCAAGCCGCGAAGAAGACGACGTAAAGGATAACCCTCTTCGTCGCACCAGCCGCAGGCAGCAGGGACTACAGCCAGAGCACGGGCTCCTGCCGGAAAGCACCAGGACAACCAAGGCATTGACCTCGACCGCAGGCACGATGACAACACCTGCGCAGCCTACACCCTTCCTGCTTCAGCAGCCTAGGGAGCCGCCGAAATTCCGGGGGTCATCGTGCGAGGACCCCGAAAGCTGGCTCGATGAATATGACCGGGTTGCCGTCTTCAACCATTGGAGCAATGAAGACAAGCTGAGGCACGCGTACTTCGCCTTAGAAGACGCAGCTAGAACGTGGTTCGAGAACCAAGAGTCGACCCTAACATCATGGGACGTTTTTCGAACCAAGTTCCTGGCTATCTTCGGTAGCGTCGTCCGCAAAGAGAGAGCCGAAACTCTGCTTGAAACCCGCGTCCAGCTCCCCAACGAAAGTGTCATGCTATTCACGGAAGAAATGACTAAACTCTTCCGCCACGCAGACCCCGAAATGCCAGAAGACAAGAAAGTTCGGCTCCTCATGCGAGGAGTTAAACAGGAACTTTTTGCGGGACTGATGCGGAACCCTCCGAACAGTGTTCACGAATTTGTCTCGGAAGCGACGACAATCGAGAAGACCCTGGACATGCGCAACCGGCAGTACAATCGCCGTTCGACGCCACAGTTCACCGATATCCAAGGGCTCTGCTCCGCCGACCTGCGCGAAACGATCAGAGCGATCGTGCAGGAAGAGCTGCGAAAATTCTTGCCTCCATCGCAGCCTCAAGTGGATTCCATTGCCGACGTCGTGCGCCATGAGATCCAGCAAACCCTGGGCGTTCCTCACCAAGTAGAGCCACAGCCACAGGCTATGAGCTACGCTGCTGCTGTCCGCCGTCCCGCTACCCCTCCCCGCCCTCGTCAAGACGCCACTCCACCGCAGTTCCGTCGTCAGACACCGCCGCCGCCACCATCGACGTCATACCGCCCGCCAACCTGGCCAGCGCTACGCGCCAAGGAAAACCGACGTTTGGCGCGCACCTGACAACCGCCCGCTCTGCTACCACTGCGGAGAAGCCGGCCACACGTACCGCCGATGCCAGTACAGACAGATGGGGCTACGTGGTTTCGCCGTCAACGCGCCGCGTCCACAGCCAGGTGAACGACCTCGCGACATCGACGACTACCTCACCGGAGCACAGTGGCAAGAGCGCCGACCTTCCCGCTCACCGTCGCCCGGCCGCTACATGTCACCGCACCGCCGGCAGTACGCTGGCCCAAACCGGGGCCGGTCGCCTAGCCCGTATCCGGGAAACTAAGGGCAGCAACCGATGGAGGTGCGGTTGCTGTACGACGAAATGCCGAAGATCCTCCGCGGCCGCCGATGACGACAACGCGACGAGACCTGCCGGACACGACGCGAAGCGGACGAGGCCCTGCCGACGAAACCTGGCGGATCGAAGAAAACCTGACGACGCAGCATGGAAGCACCGCAACAACTCGACGCAGCCGTGATCCGACGCCGCGACCTAACCGCAACGCAAGGCGACGTACTAGCGACCTCGACGTTCTCATCGACGGCCACAAAGTCACCGCTCTCGTCGACACTGGGGCCGACTATTCCGTCGTCAGTGGGCCATTCGCCACCAAACTGAAGAAAGTAAAGACCGCGTGGAGTGGACCCGAAATCCGGACAGCTGGAGGCCACCTGATAACGCCGATTGGAGTCTGCACAGCGAGAGTCACCATCAATAACCGGACTTATCCTGCGAGCTTTGTAATCCTACAAAACTGCTCCAGGGATGTGATACTTGGAATGGACTTCCTAAGTCAACACGGCGCCGTCATCGACCTGAGGTCAGAGTCGATAACACTAACCTCAGACAAAGCGCTCCCGCCCGACGCAACGCCAGGGAACCATGCATTGAATGTGATAGAAGAGCAGGTGACCGTTCCGCCGCGCTCCAGCGTCATTATTTCTGTCGGCACCGAAAAACCTGCGAACCTTGAAGGTGTCATCGAGGGCAATCAGCGCCTACTCCTGAACCATCAAATTTGCGTCGCAAGAGGCGTCGCCGAATTGCGTGACGGCAAAGCAAAGGTACTGCTCACAAACTTCAGCCACGAATATAGGCACCTTAACATTGGTACGACGGTTGCCTACATCGAGAAATTCGTGGACACCAGCAATGCTTTCGCCCTCTCCGATGCTACCGAACCTGCTTCGACGAATCGAGGTCCCGGAATAGATTTCGACGTCAACCCGAGTCTCCCAAAGCACAAGCAAGACCAGCTCAAAAGTCTGCTCCTGCAATTTAAGGACTGCTTCTCGTCGTCGTCAAGAATTCGACAGACCCCAGTCGCGAAACATCGTATCATAACAGAGGAAAGTGCCCGACCAATCCGTCAGAGCCCGTATCGAGTTTCTACGCGAGAACGGGAAGCCGTAAAGAAACAAGTCGATGAAATGCTTCGCGACGACATAATCCAGCCGTCCAAGAGTGCCTGGGCGTCCCCCGTGGTGTTGGTGAAGAAGAAGGACGGAACCCTACGTTTCTGCGTCGACTATCGTCGCCTGAACAAGATCACGAAGAAGGACGTGTATCCCCTCCCACGTATAGACGACGCCCTGGATCGACTCCACAACGCGAAGTACTTTTCCTCGATGGACCTGAAGACAGGCTACTGGCAGATCGAAGTCGACGAGAGAGACCGAGAAAAGACGGCCTTTATAACACCAGACGGTCTGTTCGAGTTCAAGGTCATGCCTTTCGGTCTTTGCTCGGCCCCCGCGACCTTCCAACGCGTTATGGATACTGTACTGGCCGGGTTGAAGTGGCAGACTTGCCTTGTGTACTTGGACGACGTCGTTGTGTTTTCCGCAAACTTCGACGAACACCTCCGGCGCCTTGAAGCTGTACTTCAAGCAATCAAGACCTCCGGACTCACACTCAAGCCAGAAAAGTGCCGCTTCGCGTACGAAGAACTTTTGTTCTTGGGCCACGTAATAAGTAAGTCCGGAGTACGCCCTGATCCGCAGAAGACAACCGCCATCGCTGCATTCCCGCCACCCGCCGACAAGAAGGCCGTGCGTCGATTTCTTGGCCTGTGCGCCTATTACAGGCGATTTGTCAAAAACTTCGCCCGCATCGCCGAGCCACTCACTAACCTCACCAGGGCTGACGTCGAGTTTAAGTGGGAAACGCCGCAGGAGGAAGCATTTCAAGACCTAAAACGACGCCTGCAAACGCCTCCGTTACTTGCGCATTTCGACGACCACGCCGAAACAGAAGTGCACACCGACGCAAGCAGCGTGGGACTCGGCGCCTTCCTTGTGCAGAGGACGGATGGGCTGGAAAGGGTTATCAGTTATGCTAGCCGGTCGCTATCCAAGGCAGAGGCCAACTACTCCACAACAGAAAAGGAGTGCCTTGCCATCATCTGGGCTACATCAAAGTTTCGCCCCTACCTTTACGGCAGGCCCTTCAAAGTTGTGAGCGACCACCACGCCTTGTGTTGGCTAGCTAACTTGAAAGACCCTTCGGGTCGCCTCGCACGGTGGAGCCTGAGACTTCAAGAATTCGACATTACCGTCGTTTACAAGTCCGGGCGAAAACACTCCGACGCCGACTGCCTATCTCGTGCCCCCCGTCGACCCACCGCCGCAGGACGACCAGGATGATGACAGCTTCCTGGGAACCATAAGTACCGACGATTTCGCCGAGCGACAGCGAGCGGACCAAGAACTAAGGGGCCTTATAGAATACCTCGAGGGCAAGAGCACCACTGTTCCGAAGGTATTCAAGAGAGGACTGGCGTCGTTCTTCCTGCGAAACGGAGTTCTCCTAAAGAAGAACTTCTCGCCCCTTCGAGCCGAACACCTCCTCGTGGTTCCTTCAACAGTGAGGCCAGAAGTCCTCCTGGCCCTACACGACGACCCGACGGCTGGACACCTCGGTGTTTCCCGCACGCTCGCAAGGATACAAGAGAAGTACTACTGGCCACGCCTTGCCGCCGACGTCGCTCGTTACGTCAGGACATGTCGAGACTGTCAGCGACGCAAGACACCGCCGACAAAACCAGCAGGCTTTCTTCAGCCGATCGAACCACCTCACCGCCCGTTCCAGCAAATCGGTATGGACCTACTGGGGCCGCTTCCTACGTCGAATTGCGGGAATAAATGGATCATCGTAGCTACCGACTACCTCACCCGCTACGCCGAAACAAGGGCCCTACCTAGAGGCAGTGCCGCCGAGGTAGCGAAATTCTTCGTTGAAGACATTGTGCTGCGTCATGGCGCCCCAGAGGTCCTCATCACCGACAGAGGTACGGCCTTTACTGCAGAGCTAACTCAGGCCATTTTAAGATACAGCCAAACAAGCCACCGTCGCACCACCGCCTATCACCCACAGACCAACGGCCTCACCGAGCGTCTAAACAAGACTATCGCCGACATGCTGGCCATGTACGTCGACGTCGAGCACAAGACATGGGATGCCATCCTTCCGTTCGTGACCTTCGCATACAACACGGCAGTGCAAGAAACGACGCAGCTGTCGCCGTACAAGCTGGTCTACGGACGGAGCCCATCAACGACGCTTGACGCCATGTTACCAAACGTCACCGACGAGGAAAACATCGACGTCACCACCTACCTACAGCGCGCCGAAGAAGCCCGACAACTCGCCCGCCTACGTATCAAGAATCAGCAGGCGAGTGACAGCCGCCGCTACAACCTTCGACGACGCTTCGTGGAATACCAGCCCGGCGACCGCGTTTGGGTGTGGACGCCGATACGCCGACGTGGACTTTGTGAAAAACTTCTTCGGCGATACTTCGGGCCATACAAAGTGCTTCGACGTCTAGGCTCTCTGGACTACGAGGTTGTCCCGGACGGCATTACGAATTCTCAACGGCGCCGTGCGCGACCTGAAGTCGTCCATGTCGTACGCCTCAAGCCGTACTACGCGCGTTAGCGAACCTGAGGACTGCACCTATTGCTTTATTATTGTACTTTCTTGCTTTCTTGTTGTTGTTTATTGTTGCATGCATTTTTCCCCCCGTGTTCCGTTTTAAGCATCGGGACGATGCTTTTTCAGAGGGGGGCATTGCCACGCGTGTTTCTTATTTTCGCGTTTTCTGTATTCGGGTTTACGCCCACAAAGATTGTGAACAAACCGCGCCTGCAGTGTTCGAGAAGGTTCGCGCTTCTAGTAGATCATTTTGTTAAGATTGCGCGCAAGACACGAACACCCAAGATTATTCCAGAGCTTGCGCGACGACTAGTGATAAGGCTAGAATGTTCGACGCGTGATTTATAAAAGCCGGCGCGTTCCAACGAAGCTCAGTTCATCGACGGCCGACGCTCTGTTCGCCGCTATCAGTGCAGTGTGTATTGCTGTAATCGGACTTTCTGTTTACCGGCCACAAGTTCGGCCTAATAAACAGTTTCATTTTGGACCTACCGACTCCTGCCTTCGTCGACGTCACGACCACGTGACAATATTTGCCTGCCTGCCTACTCTTCTCCGCATGGCACTAAAGGCTGCTCTGGGACTGCCCCATTACGCGTCAACGCAGCTTCTTCTACGACTTGGAGTTCACAACACCATACGTGAACTAATTGAAGGACATCGTAACAGCCAAATTGAACGCCTCCAGCGGACAAGACAGGGTTGTGTCATTCTCTCTCTGTTACCGCAACAAGAACCGAAACATCTTTCACTTGACGTTCGGAGGAAAATTCAAGTAGCCGCCGTACCCCGCAATATGCACCCTGATCGACATAAAGGCCGGAGACGGGCAAGAGTTCAAGGTCTAATGCGAGTCGGAGGCGACGCACATCTGACGCACCAGTCCTTTACACTGACGTGGCCCGATATCCACAGAAACGAGCCATGTGTCTGGTCGTAGTGGACAATACCGATTCTGTAACGGTATCGGCTACGCTTAACACCGTCGACAGCGGCACGGCAGAAGAGGCCGCTGTCGCCCTTGCTATCGTACACGCTTCACAAATACCAGCACCGGACGAACCAATCACAGTGGTTACCGATTCACAAACTGCCTGTCGGAACATAGCGAAAGGAATGGTCACACCCTACACACACCGTATCCTGACATCAATACAGCCCACTTTGTTACACAGAGTGCGTATCGTTCGTCTGGACACCTGGACACGCCTCTCTCCATGGCAATGAACGCGCTAATGCGGTAGCTCGAGAGCTTACAAACCGGGCGCCATCGGAAGAGCTGTCCAACCCAGACGACGCACCAACAGAACCACTAAACTACATTGAAACGCTACAACATTACCGCGAAAGCCGTATGTACTTCCCACCACCACACAAATCACTCAACCGAGAGGATGCTGTTGCCTGGCAGCAGCTTCAGACTAATTCATTCCCCTGCCTTTACATCCTTCATCTCTTCTACCCAACACAATATCCCTGATACTGCCCCTATTGTGGAGCGAAGCCCACAGTGTATCACTGCATCTGGGAATGTCCACAACCACCGGGCTATCGCCCTATTCCTTCATCCTCACATTCCTCCTGGGAGACTGCGCTGACCAGCTCAGAGCCGCAGGAGCAGCGTCGGCTGATCCAGCGGGCACATGGTGTGGCGCGAGCCAATGGGGCATTGAACTGAGGGCTCGACCCAACGATGATGATCCTTAAGGCCTGTATAAATAAAAGTTTTTCTCTCTCTCTCTTCATTGCAGTGGAATATTTAAAGAAAGCGATCCTGACTGTGCGTATGATGACTTTTTGAATCATTTTCTATCATTATATAATGCTTCATTTCCACACAAGTTTCCACGACCTTCAAAACAAAAAAAAAAACAAAAAAAAAACGTGAGCCATGGATTACGCCAGAATTACTAAGCAAGATTCAGGTTAAAGATAGAATGTTTAAAAAATTCCCTAAACTCGCGATGTTGATTTACTCAGTGTATACTGTATACAAAACATATCGTAACAGTCTAACGAAAGAAATCAAAAGGGCTAACGATAATTATCTCTGCGACCTCTGTATCAAGATCAGACATAACATGGAAAAATCAAGTACCTTACTAAATCGATCGCGGTATTCAGGAATTCTGACAAAAATAAGGCAGAATGACGACGAATTTAGTGGGAAGCGATTAGCAGATTTATTCAATTACTATTTCGTCAATCTCGATACCGGTGAAACTAATGACAATGCCCTGCGTTACTTAGAACGTAGTAATGACCAGACCTTTTTCATAACCCTGTTACAACGACGGAGTTGATTTCTACTTGTGTAGGACTAAACAATAGTGCTAGTAGAGACGCAGATGGTATTAAAATAAAACCTGTCCAACTCGTGATAGTTTCTAGCACCTTGTCTAACACGTTTTCAATCTCTGCTTAGCAGAAGGTGTTTTCCCGAAACGAATGCAGGCAGCACACGTAATTGTTTTCCATATAAAGGAGACAAAAATAACAGAGATAACTACAGGCCAGTGTCCCTACACTCTCTTCAGATAAATATGTTAACGCACATATATAACCTGGCTTTCGATCATCCCTCAGCGTTGCTTTTGCGTAAGCATCATATTTTACAAATTACGTTTCTTACCGCCTCTCCATAGCATACAAATCGGAAATGAAAAATAACGGCCATCTCCTAGCTCAGTTAGCCTGTTTAGAAAGAAGCATACAGATATATTCAGTTCGCCAGCCAGAGACTTGGAAAGTACCATTATGTCGCACCAATTACGGGACACAAATGTTAAGCATAAGCTTCCGGAGTTGTTAAACCTGTGTAGTCGCGAAAACTGTGCACCGAGAAAGATCATGAAAAGAAGTGCGTACTTTTCTCTCAAGTGTGTGACAACTCTTTTTGTTTTATTAGCTTAGCAGTAAGCCTCCACTGATGCTTTGATGCGTGTTTTGACACATTATGTAATGTCGCTTAAGCAATGTTTCTTCATAAATTGAAAAGCGCGTTCCCTTGTTGCTTTTTTTTGTTTTGTTTCAGCTGTTGAATTTCCACACTACAACTTCTAGTCCCGAATGTTCTTATTTTTTGTGTTGTGATATATTACTTCCAATTACTGTTACTTCCACTGAAAATGCATTGTACCATTACTTTTCTGTTTATCATTTTACTTAGATTTTCTCGCTGATTATTTGCCTTGTTTATTTACACTGTGAATTATCGTGTCACTCTATATTATTGTGTCGCTGTAGTTCTTTTGGTGTTTCTTAGTTATGTACAGCACAGCTTGTTGCAAACGTCCCAAAGTGTACATTCGGGGGGCAGGAGCTAGTCAAGCTGCTTGTCAGCTTTTTCTCCCAGCCTCCCTGATCTTTTTGATGAAAAATAGAGGATCTATTATAAGTACAAATAAAACTGCAAATATTAATGGCTATAATTGGCTACAAATATTTTTGCTCTTTGTTTGTCTTTTGCAAGATTTGGGCCACAGTTTTTCTGCCTTTTGGCTACCCCGCCTCGTCCGACCTGGCAACAATGCACGATGGGCAAAAGAAGGATTTCATAGGCAGAACTACTGAAGGACTACAGACGGAACTGGGAGAAGATGGTGTCCAGGGCGCGCGAGTAGCGGCCTCCCGAGGTCCTGCTTGAAGGTCGCTGCGGACTCTCACCTGGGCGCACACACTCCATCGGGATTCTCCGTGTAGCGTGGCGTTGGCGCAACGACGTGCAACCCAGGCGAAACCAGCGTCTCCAGGGTGACGACTGAGCTTTGGCTGGCGAACGCCGAAAGGGCGTCCGGTCATTGCCTTTCACCATGTCGGCGTCGTGCACTGTGATCACCTGTGCAGTGTGTCCTGTACCGTTCCCACGCCCTCGTGAGCCTCTCCTCTACGGAGTCTGCACCTTTACATACCGAACGTTGAACGACTGCTTTCTAACTTATCATCCCTGCTCGAGTTGCGCTTTATAGCCATCAATATACTTGTTTCCTTTTTCCTTCCAGTGCATTGTACTGTCTTCTTACGCTATTTTTCTTCGTGCATTGTAAATATAATCTCCGCTTTGTGTGTGAACAAACACACAAAGCGAACAGAACGCTGGTTTGGGCCCATGTCTATAACGTCATCGCTTTCTTTCTCTGAAGCGAAGCGCCTTAGATTGGTGACATTGTCACTTTCTGCATGAGTTTTGTACTGTGACATTTATAATATGGCCTCACTATGTTTAAAAGCTCACTATGATGTGTTACCGCATGATATATGCGCGTTTACACTGTGATACTTTCATTTCGGCACAGTAAGGCCAAGGTACGACTACAATGTGGCTTTTTTAACACGAAAGTGTTTTATGCCTGGATCCACCTAGACATCAGTGACGCCTTTCCGCCACTCAAATGACGTCGTCGAATGGCGAATAAAAAAAACAGTTGCAAGTGTGACACGTTCTTGGTGGTGTGACAGTGTGGAGCCGAGAATTAATCATTGGCTCTGCTCATTGCAGAGCCAATGGCAGGGGTGGCCGGCGGAAAGGACAAGAAACCGCCTTTTCACGTCAATACCGATAAAGATATGGTTGCTCGCAAGTTCAGAGAAAACAAATAAAAATCATGTGCATACACACGTCTCATGATAAAGAATGCACAAGCGTTTATTAACGATGTCGGCTTTCGATGGGCAAACAGAAAGATGAGCTACTTTCTTCGGCCATCCATGCTTTGGAAAATGCAATATGCTTGGCACTCTCGCTGTCAGCGTGCTCGGGAACAACAGCGCCGCGTGTTGCGATTTTGCCGCTCCAGCTTACTTGTGCTATTCTTTTTCCGTCGCGGCTGTGCATGCAAGTTGTAGACATGATAAAAGAGACCCATGACCTTAGGTACGCTATCGCACTTCGTAGGCTCAGAGCACGAATGTTAAAGGCAGTCGAGATGTCCTCGCAAGAAGCCGCTTTGTTTCTTTTAAGTCGGGACATGTCTCAATGTAGAAACTTCTTTGCCCGAGAAAAGGACCCGCGTGCGAAAGACACGCAGAAATGGAAGTTGAACAGCTATCCCCGAATTCTCATGACGTACGGAAAAAAGACATCTCAGAACACTATGAAGACAGACCCGATGCACTAGGGAGAATGTGCTTTGCCGAATTCGCTCCACAGTGCAACGTCCAAAATTACCGACCGCGGAAGCAACCAGATGTCATACGATACCATTCGTGTGCCATCGACGATCATTAGAACTATAGGCGCGGCCACCTCATGCTTTCTCTACCTTCCGCCGAGAGAGCACAATTCTTGACGGCGAAATTTGTGCTCAGAAATCATACATGAGGACGTGAAACTCCGCTCAGGGATTTTTTTTTCAACACGAAAGTGTTTTATGCCGGGGTCCACCAAGATTTCAGTGACGTATTTCCGTCCACCAGCCCCCGCTCATCGCCGACAACGAACGTGAAAGCGACGTTGAAGACGCTGATCTACTCATTGGTGGAGAGGTAGAACGCGAGGCAAGGTTAAAGGGACGCTGTGTCGCAGTTACGAAAAGACAAGGCATCATGCCCACCGAAGCTTTTCGCGAAATGATGCGGCTAACCAACGCTGAACAGCACGAAGTTCTGACTGAGGTAGCTCACATACTCACCACCCCGACTCGCAGCCTGTGCGCATCTTCTTGAGGGCTGTGTCCGGCTGCTGGAAGACGTTTCCACATTACGTATAAGAATGGATATCCACAATGTCTACTACAAATGATATCGCAAAGCAATCGCAATGCTTACGTTGCTTGCGGAACAGTTCGCAAGGGAACGGTTGTGATTGGTGGTGTAACTCTGCGCGCAACTTTTCAATTCAGCGCCAGATACGGAGGCGGTTTACGAGACCGTGACCTCCATATACGTTCCGACTAGTATTAGGCAACATGAAATACGGTATCGTGGACGAGGTTAGCATGATGAGTGCTGACGTGCAAGCCAGAATCAACGGCCGGTTATGCCAACTTTTAACTGCTTTGTACAGTGATTCCTTTGGAGGACATGACAAGAGCTTGTGCGGTGATATGCATGTATCTGCAAGTATTTCGGCACAGGAAAAGCCGTCGAAACATTTTTGCCCCAGAGGTCACGTGGCGCCACCTGGCATACTTCTCGCTACTGCAAGCGGTGAGACAAAAGCAAGGAACGTTCTCTGCTGCTCTCACCAAGATTGTAGAAAGCCCTCTACGACGAGGAGTTGAGAATACTGCACTCTCGCTCGGTCACTAAAGCAGAGGCACATCGAACGTCCCAAAGGCGTACATCTTTCCTACGCGAACAACGATGTCGAAGCCTTCAACACCACAAAAGGCATATCCAATGCGCAGACCATCCATCCCAAGGACACGATTTCTGGTAACCAAACCACCGAAGAGCGCGATAAGGCCATCGAGAAAATTGCCAAAACGTCGCTGACCGAACTAGGAAACTTGCCATCGACAATCATTTTGTGAATTGGGAGGCCTTACATGATCACGGTAACATAGACGTAGTGGACAGTCTGGTCAACGGTGCGGTTGGGAACCTTGCCCACGCTGAAGTAGACACATTGGGATGCACCTAAAGATTGTGGCTAACTTTCGACTGTGGTGCCACGGGAAGGCTTGCGCGAATGAAGGCGGCACCGTTGCGCAGTGTACTCGGAAGTGCTATCAACCCCGACTGGGTGCCGATTGAAAAACGCACGGCGACGACAACGTTGGACCGCAGGGTAAACATTACATATCGGCGCGCACAGTTTCCTGTGGTCCAAGCCAGCGCCATAACAATACATAAGTCCCAGGGCGGCACGTATACTGGAGTGGTTTATGACTACCACAAGCGTCCTCCCCAGAAACTTGTGTACGTGGAACTTGTGTACGTGGAGCGACGTCTAAACGAGCCATGGCCTAAAGCCACGTCGTCGAGCCATGCCCTAAACATAACAAACGCTGATGACTATATTACTTTTCACCACGGCCTTGCAAATCCAGACCGAGCGCTGTGTGACGAATTCAGTAGAAAGAAACAACATCGGCCTAAAATGATCCTGCAACGTTGTTTCACACTTGCTTGATCGGGTAGGAGCACGACGAAGTAGTACGAGCATGTACGATAAAGTTGTGTGAGGGCGCACAATTAATGCGCACAATGAGCCCGTTGCAGTGCCGGAGAACGTGGCCTTGGTACCACGTCCGAGCGCGTCCGGCACAACCAGGGCTGAGATGGTGGCCGTGGTGACAAGTCCGAGCGGGTCAGTCGCAACCAGTGGCTGAAGGCGTGGCCTCGGTGCTACGTCGGGCGCAGCGTGGGCCTGCGTGTTCCAGGATGACCAGCTCTTCGTTTGCTCGTATGCCCTCGCACGACGTCGTGCTCCTACCCGCTTCATGCTTGCGTCGTCGACACCTACATAGTACACTGTGAGTGACGTCCGACAAACTCAGACTTCGGGACGGCTTTCGTGTGTGTAGGTTTAGGACTTGAAGGATATTTGTATTGTTTGGCCACTCCGAGTGTATGTAATTGTTGTGTGTCAAGTCTATAAATGTTTCTTCTCCTTGTCCTCGCTGTCCGTGTCTAAGGGCCCCAAAACCCTTACACTCAGCCGCCTATTGCCCCAGTGGTCACATTTGGTGACTTAACTTTCCGAACATAGATTGGCCTGACTCGTCACATCGAAACAGAATATTGAAAGCAACTTCGTCTATACATGTTTAACATTTGCTCAACTCATATTGCTAACTCAGCAACAAGACAATCCAAAAATTTAGCGAATATCCTTGATCTTGTATAAAGAACCCATCCCGATAGAATTTCCTCGCTTTCATACCTCCACGAAATCAGCGATCATAAGGTCCTTCATGGTACCTTCCACTGTAGACTCATCCGCGCAGATAAAACGCGCAAAACACTCACCCGGTACGATACGAGCGACTACAATAACTTCAATAAATAACTAAAAAATTATGGCAGTTTCCTTTCAAAGATTTTAGGAAGCGTTCTGTCATAGAAAACTGGTTAATGTTTCAATCTAAAATGCGTGAACTAATCACGTACTTACATTCCAACAATTACAATTAGTGAACGTAGCACCTCCCGCTGATATAGCCATAAACTCAAGTGGTTCAAAAACATGAAACCAAGGGTCCGACAAAAAAAAAATGCCCCCCACCTCCCCGAAGGGAATCGTGAGGAAATGCGAATGCATTTCGCGCGCGCTTCACTCCATTTATATATGGTGGTTGTTGGTTGTGGTTCGAAGAAGGAAAAGGCGCCTAATTTCTGCAGCCCGGTCGGGAGCACGGCGCAGCGCCTGTTTTTTTTTCCTTTTTTTCTTTTTTTTTAATTTTTTTTCATATATAGCTCCGCCGAGCTCCCGCGATGCGAGCGCCCTCACGCACTTGAAATGCATTCGCATTTAAAACTGGGGATGCGTAAAGCACGCAGCGATGGAGCGGTGTTTCTTACTGGAACATGCCAATCGCTGCTAATGCGCAATGAGAGACAGAAGACTCCGACTGGACACAGAGACTCGCAGTCCGCCTTTAGTTAACGCGCACGCTACGGATTTTTATTATTCAGCAACGCACAGGAGAAATCTCCCACCGGCACACCTTGGAGGTCAAGATCCATTGCCATATATACGGGGTGGCCAGTGAACGGTTGTGCAGCGCGAGCAGTCGGTTTTTTCAACCAAGAAACTCGCTAGCAGACGCTGCCTGTGTCGGCGTCGCGAGGCGAGAGAGGGGGGGAGCGTAGGAGAGAGAGAGGGGGAGCGCGCATGCGCAGTGGGAGTGTGGACGCTGCGGGCAGAGATGCCTAGAGAAGAGAGGGGGGAGCGTAGGAGAGGAGAGAGAGGTGGGACGCGCATGCGCAGTGAGGGTGTGGTTGCCGCGGGGAGGGATGCCTAGAGGAGAGAGAGGGAGAGAGGAGGTTTTTTATTTTTATTTTTTTACAGGGTTTGCGCATGCGCAGTAAGGGTGGTCACGCCGCCCACCACCACCACCGGATTAAGCTTCGCCATAAGATGCTTCACATCTAACACCTGCCGGCGCTTACCTCCTCAACCTATCCTCCTCCTCCTCCGCGGACAACGCTGGACAACGCCGGATGCCTGACATAGCCCGACTATGAAATGCATTCGCATTTAAAAGTTGTCTCGTCGCGAATAATCATGGTCAAAAGGGGAGAGGACGACGACGGCCGAAAAACAATAAAAATAACAGAAGTTTCGGCTGTTATTGTTCCAGGCTCCCGTACGGGAGCCGAAACGTGTGTTATGGGCACACTGCGCTTCTAACTCTCCGCTGACGGGAACGCCTCTAACGATGACGCGCGCGTCCGTGGGGTGATAGAAGCTTTGGAACGCGCGACCGGTGGCAGCGTTCGTGCCAGCTCCTCCGTGTTTGTCGGTAATTTTGCATATTGTTTCTTCATTGGCGGTCGTTCCATGGCTCAGCGTCGCAGCAACAATGTTTGTTGTATTGTGGGCTGTCACAATACCTACAGCAATTCACCTGGAACAATGTTTTACCGCTTGCCGAAAGCGCACTGGGAGATGGAGAGACGCCAACGTTGGATACAACTTATTCGACGTGACAAGTAAGATTTTTGTCATTATATTCGGTGCAGGGTGTTACGTTTATTCCATGGGAGAGGCACCCATGGGATGAAACAGTGTCTCAGACACGCATTAACTGCGATATACCCATTGATCACGGTCTCCAAATTGCGATGTACTTGTTTTCGCGCTGAACTGGTATCACGAAGAGATTGTTTAATTCTCGTTCTCATTTCATGCGCAGCGTTGATGGAACAATCTGGGAGCCCACAGAAGATAGTAGAAGTTGCCGTAGGCATTTAGTGGGCAATGCTAAGGCCAGTGAACAGGAGCAACCAGCCTACCACCCAACGATTTTTTTCCATCCCCCCAACAAAAAGGCTGGAACTAGCTCACTCATGTGAACGCTACGAAAGGTGCGGTAACATTTAGGCGTGTTTTGCACGTTGTTGAGGCTTGACAGCGGTGAATATTCATTTCGTTCTACCCTTATTCGATTCACAGCATCTGCTTTTAAGACTGGTGTGCCTGTTTTGCACTTTTTATGGTGGTATGTTATTTCTGTTAACTTTAAATAACCAAAATAAACGTCGCGCTAAAATCAGTTTTCTACATCTCGACAGTATTTTTGTTTTATTGTGGTTCTGACTGGCTCTCCCATGACTCTCACGTGACTCTCGCATGGCTTTTTTTCGATTCGCTTTCAAATCTCTACAGGTACACGGCCACTGCCACAACGTGCTTGCGCTTGCCGGCTATGCCTGCTCTGCAGTCGCAGGTCGCGTCAATGGCGCATCTGTTTCGAGAGAGCTTCGAAACAAGAAAACGGAATGAAATAAAACGAGATCATTGAATAAAATTACTTGCTTACAATCAACTTGATGTTCATCATGGAGCGTTGATGCGTGTTTGGGACACACACAGACCTGTCACCGTGCTTCCATCCGCAAAGACAAGTTGTTTAACATTATGTACCCGACCTGCCTGGTACAGAATCTTTCCTTTATCAGCGTTTGCTCCTCCGAAACATTTATTCAAACCTTTATTCAAACCTTCCACGGTCACAAAACCAGCCAGCAGTTGCAGAGGAACACAAGCAGAAGACACCATGCTTGCGAAAGCAGCAACGCGTGCGGTCTGGGAGGGAACGCTATCACCCCAGGGACGCGGAAACGGCCGCGTTGGCGCTGAACGCCGCCGCGTTAGAGGCGCCGCCTGTGCAAGCGCAGTGTGCCCATACATTCTTTGATCTTTTGCCCGTCTTCCTTTACGCGCGTTCCTTTTACTTTTGACCAGGTTGAAAAACAAAAAGAAACGACAATATCGCTCCTCAAAAAAACACCAACAGTGCGGTGGCGTGGCAAAAGTACCAGGCCACAGCGAACTATTCTATTCTACCCTCGATAAAGCGAGACGCGTCTTTAACAAAACCACCATGCCCAGCCAACTACGCACTAACCCAAAACAGTTTTGGAGAGTGATTAACGCACAGAACGAAAACAAACGCATAACAATAATGGATCATGCTGTACAAGCTGTCGCGTATAACGAAGCAGCAAAAGCTCTAAACCTTACCTTTTCTTCCGTTTTTACCACAGAATCTATTCATAATCTCCTTGATGTCTCCACTCACAACGTCCCTACCATGCCAGACGTCACATTTTCACCTCAGGGCATCCAGAAAATCATCGACTCTTTGAACCTTACATCATCCTGCGGCATCGACGGCATCAATGCTACGGTGCTCGAAAACACCAAAGAAATTACTTGTGTCCTTCTGTGTCATATTTTGCAGCAATCACTCTCACCTGGCTTCGTTCACGACTGGAAAGTGGGTAAGATCGTTCCGGTTCCAAAGCCAGGTTCGTCTAATTACCGCCCCATATCCATAATCAGCATCTGTTCAAAAATAGTAGAAGATATAATTTATATACAAATTGCTAATTTCCTTACCTCATGTACATTTTTTTCACACTAACGAACATGGATTCCAAAGAGGACTCTCATACGATACTCAGCTTGCAACTATTCATGCATGGCCTAAGCTCTAGCGTAGACCTTAACCTACCAGTTGACGTCCTGTTTATTCACGTTGAGAAAGCTTTTGACACAGTTCCTCATAAACGCCTACTACCAAAGCTCTTACAATTAAACCGTAACCTACTTGTCTACAATTGGATTCAGGACTTTCTTACTAACCGTCACCAATTGGTAGAAGCTAGTCATACGTCCTCATCCGTTTCTAACGTAATCTCCGGCGTGCGACAAGGTAGTTCTAGGCCCCCTCCTCTTTTTAATTTACGTGACGACTTACAAGATAATATTTCATCTAACATTCGCCTCTTTGCTGTCGACTGTGTGATCTACCGACCCATTACTAACGTTTCACATACAATTACTCTTAAGCCTGACCTACAAAAACTCGATGAGCGGTGTCGCAAATGGCTGATGGTTTTAAATACTAACAAAACTGCACTTGTTTCCTTTCACAAACGCCAAAACGTACCGACCGATATCTATAACATGAATTCCTCCGTTTCTTCTTCCCTTAGTTCTATTAAATGTCTCGGTGTTAGCATCTCATAGAATCTAAACTGGTCTTCTCACGTAAGTGAAACAGCAATGATAACTGAGCTCTCAGCTTCCTTCATCGTAACTTACATCTTGCACCTCCATCAGTGAAATTACAAGCCTAGAAAAGACCAATTCACCCAAAACTAGAGTACACATCCGCCATTTCGGAACCACCCCAAAATAACCTAAATAAGTCCATTCGAACTAGCCCAAAACAGCGCAGTTAGATTAATCTCCTCACATACTGATATCACACCAGTGTTACCGCCCTTAAAAGTAAAGCAGGTCTACCTAACCTAGACCTCCGCCGCAAGATTACTAGACTCTCCCTGTATCACAACGTGTATCGTAGCTTTCTTTATAACTCTCCCATTCAAGCAGCCCATCATACTTCAGCCCGCACAAGTTACTACAAGGCCGTCTACCCACCTCCTGTTCGCACCACAGCCCACCATCACTCCTTTTTCGCTCAGGCAGCCAGGGACTGGAACGATCTTCCCTCATGTATAATCCTTCAATCCAACACGAATAAATCTAGCAATGCCATAGAATGATAGTTGTATTAAACCTACATTGTATGCCCTCAACCTCATGTAAAGCCCCCTGTATAGCCTTTCAGGTATAATAAATAAATACTGTCGCGGTTGAACAAAACATTACCAAAAGTAAAGCGGCCAAATACTTCAAATTCCGATCCCATTGTGGGCGGGGCCACCAACCTGACCTGTGTGGTCTCAGGCTTCTTTGGATCTCAGTTCCTGGGCACTCAAAGTTCTTTGTTGCAAATAAAGGATGACGAAGCGGCGTGGGACACAAGCAGCAGCCACGGGCACTGGCCTGTTCAGTTTTTCCAATGCTTTTGCTATAGCCAGACGTCCGCCACCCGGTCGTCTGGTCTTCGACCTTCGACAATGGACCATCTGCAGAGAAAGCGTGGTTTCTACCGAACCGCCATCACCACAGCCATTTCGAGGCGCGACGCCCTGCTAGCAGACTCGAAGATCCCGGCTGACAGGCTCCAGGAGGAGCCTCGCCATCATTGTGGCGAAGACCGCCCAACTAATCAATTTCAACAGCGAGATTCAGGCTGCACTGCACGATGAGGTGTTGGAGGCAAATTTGACCACCCCCAGCGAATACGAGGAGAGAGTCATCTGCGCTCAAGTGAGAGTTCGCCGCGCATCTGAGCCGCGGCCCCCCAACCCCACTAGTATCCGTCGCCGTCACAACCACTCCACCCAGTGAGGCTCTCATCCACATAGCAGCAGGCCGACACTTCGCCTTCACAGCGGCCTCCCGACTCCAGCGCCTGCGTCTCGAATCGCATTGCCCAAGCTGCACATCCCGAGTTTCTCCGGAGAACGACGCGACTGGCAAAGATTTTGGTACCCGTTCCGAGCCAGTATTCATGACAACGATTGGATCCCAAAGATCGATAAGTTCAAATACTTATGAACATACCTGACTGGGGCAGCGAAGGCAGCCATTCAAGGTATAATAAATTCGTTAGCTTCGGCAAGGCGAATACCAGGAATGTTCCGACAGATCATTCAAGCTATTCGCCCAGCCGAAGCAAACTACGACGTGGCTATCCAAATACTGTCCGACCGTCGCCGTTGCAACATGCTGTCGACGACCATCTAGACAATTTCCACTCAGTCGCACGAGTTCGAAGTTCCGCCGACGTGACCAAATTAAGGAATCTCTATGACGAGACAGCATTTCGCATCAACGCCCTAGAAGGTCGTCTCCATGGGAGTATTGCACGGTACTGCGGTGCATCCTCTTGAAGGCGTTCCCTCCGGATCTCAGCATCCTGTATCGTCAGCGGCATAACGAAGCTACGCTAGCTGAAAATGCCACTGCATCTCAAGAAGCCCAGTGCCCAACAAGTGAAAGACCTCAGGAGCTTCATTAAAGTTCAGGTAGAAATACAGGAGGAAAGCGGTCTCGAGGAACCGACATCGTCTACAAGCCGGCCCCTCCGCAGCGAGAATTGCGGACACCACAGCCACCCTTGCCCTCCGCTGCGGCTTTATCACCAGAAGATCGATTTCCGTACTCCCGCCCCTGCCTGCTATGCACCTCGCCCGGACACACTGTCCAGGAGTGCTCCGAACGTCTCACTCCGGTAGAGATGCGAAAGAGGCTTCACGCGGAGAAGCTATGCTTTGTCTGCGCCAAACGCAACTGTTTCGGAAATTTCTGCGCCCCCAGATCTCGCAATGCCACCGATGCGCTGGACGACATTTAACTTCGTTGTGCGACATTAAAAACGTAACGAACCGGTTGCAGCGTACCAACAACGCCTCGGCACGACAATATCATGCACCAGGGTCTACTACCACCCCTTCTCGGGCGACTTCCTTGTCAACTACCGGCGCTGGTTTGATGCCCGTACTGCTGCAAACTGCCTATCGCACCGGCGAAGACAGTGCTGGTTCGGTTCCTTCACCACATTCCTCGAAGTCAGCGTTCTTTCGTTCGGCTGGACATTGCTAGAGCTTTTAAATTCTCCTGTTCGAGGCACTGAGCGTCTTATTCCGTTCATTTCGGGCAAACGCAATGGCCCGCAACTCTCACTTGTGAGCGCGTTGCGTTAACACTTCGGAGCCAACATAGCGACAATGAGATTGTTGAAAATAAAGAAGTGGGTCATGGGCTTGGGGGGGAGGCGCGAGGGACGAAAGGAGAAGAACAAAGTTAGGATTCGGAGCAAGCCCTTGAGCAGTAAAGACGTCTATGACCACGGGTACTCGTTCTTTATATTTGGTACCGTGTAAGCCGGGAGTGGTCATTCCAGGACGACGATAACTTCGGGCCGAGCGTCTTCTGAAGGTGCGTGGGACTGTCAGGGCAAGCGTCTCACGGAATATTACGCTCCTGACAGGACTACTGGAGGATCCCGACACCGAGGCGCGCGAAGTGAACAGGCAAGCCGCTGTTTTCAAGACGAAAGAAGCTGAGCTCCACCACTTAGACAAGGGAATTCTCGACCTCACTGAAGACGAGGCTATTGAAGGCGAAGTCGAGGGTGCCGCCGACTACCACGAGAAAATTCTGTACGCGGTCGCTGACGCACAGTTCTTCCTGTCGCAACGAGAGCAGTCGACTCATCTCAGCGATCCATCTATGATTGGACACAACGGCGACCGGGTAGCAGCTACCCAGCGCAACATCGGATCTGCTGGTGCGCCGCAAGGACCCGTCAGTACCCGCGCTACCGGTCTGTCGCACTTCCGACGCTTCAAGTCCCGACGTATGCCGGCGATTTACGTCAGTGGCAAGAATTCCGGGACTACAACAGCGCCTCACCATTCACCATAACCCTGAGTTGCCACGAATCGAGAAGTTCAAGTATCTATTGACATACCTGACGGGAGCGGTCAAGCGAGCGATCGAAGGCATCAGGTTGAACGACCACAACTACGACAGTGCTGTCAAGACGTTGAAAGAGCGCGTCGGTCGACAGGAACTGCTGGTGAACGCACACATGGACCATCTTCTTGCACTGTCACCGGTAAGAAGTTCCGAAGTAGAGAAGCTTCGGATGTTCCTTGACACCGTGCGCTTCCCCGTAACTGCACTCGAAGGCCTGGGTGTACCAGCTCATCAGTACAATGTGGTGGTTAGTCGTGTCATGATGAGGTGCTTCCGGGAAGACTTCGCTACATTGTATGGACACAAGAAGAAAGAGGAGAGCACCCACGATGGTGACGCATCATCTGAGTGCACATCACCGGCAGCAAGGAAGCACAACGCGACCGACATTTTGTCTTTTCTAAAAATCCTGGTCGAAGTGCGCGAGGAAGGGAGGCGCGCCTTCGTCGCATAACCACCACTCAACCATGGTACCTGATCACATGCACTCGCCGACAAGATGTGCACAGGGCATTCCATCGGCATCTGCGCCAGCTGCGATGAAATCCTTACAGCAGCGCACTCCTTCTTCCGTACTGTGAAACACCAGAGCTCACAGTCTCGTAGAATACAAGGCTGAAATTTCCGCCGAAGAGAAAAGAGCCAGGTTGCGTAGTGCTCGCTACTGCTACAGGTGCGGAACGCGCCATCATGTCGCGACGTTTTGTAGTTTCCCGGAACCTCACGTGCAACAAGTGCCAACGCCGACACCTTTCGGTCCGTTGCGAGTTGTCACGCGCCGTCGCAACAACCGCTTCTGCCAGAGCGACCGGACAGTTTAGGTATGTGTGGCCCAACTTCACGAACAGTAGCTATGGCCCCAACTGCCGAAATAGGAGCCAAGTATGTGCTGCTTCGGACTGGTCGTGTTTGGGCGGAATGCGGACCACACACTCTTGATGCGTGTGATGCTAGACAGCGGCACCCAGCGTTCGTTTATCCGCACCGACGTTGCCAGGAGCTTGCACTGCTGATCACTCGGTATCGAAAACCTGTCATTGGTGACATTCGGAAATGCAAGGAAAACGAAGTTAGGATTCAGAGCTAGCCCTTGAGCAGTAAAGAAGTCTGTGACCACGGGTCCTCGTTCTTTATACAGACAATAGAAGCTCTCACAATACCAGAAATCAGCCCGGTGACAAGCCCACCAGCTGATGGCGAGATCGTCACCATGATGACAGGGAAAGGTATGCTTCCCCCTGATGCACGTCCAGACGCGACAACCTTCCGCGAAGACAAGTGTATTATTAGCATCGGCAATCTACCGGAACGCGGCAACCGGACATATAAGAGGACTGACTCACTCCTCAAATAACGAGGCACAGATAATCGGGCATACGAGCTACCTCTCTCTTAATAGATGTCGAAGACGCCACTGAATGCGGCGCCGCCTTGGACACGAGAATTGCCAACTTATGGCGCATCGACTCTCTCGGGATTCAATACGGTCCTGACCGCAGCCAAGGCGACGGAAATTGCCCTTGAACTGTTCGAAAATGACCTTTCCAAGAAAGGTCATTTTCGTAACGCTATCCTTTCCAAGAAAGGATAGCGTTACGAGGTTCCCCCTCCTTAATCAGAAGCCTGGTCTGGACACCGGCCAAAACAACTACAGCCTCGCTTAACAGCAGCTCACGATGCAGCTACGCCGCTTCCGACAGTAACCAAATCTTCTTGCTCATTATGAGACTATAAGGGCATAGTTTAACGAATACCACGCTGAACGAGTTCCGGACGACGACTTGTTGCCCAAGCCCAACACGTACTACATGCCGCATCATGGAGTGATTTCGGCAGGATGCCGTCACCACCAAGCTTCGGTTTGTCTTCGAGTCTGCGGCGCGTCATCTCACACTCCCGGTCAATCATCCCTGAACAACTTGCTCATGAAGGGGCGTAAGATGCATACCGACTAACCTAAACTCCTACCCAGCTTCAGAATGCATGCAATAATCATGGTGGCTGATATCAAAAAGGCGTACTTTCAGATCAGCATTCGCCCGGAGGACAGAGATGCGCTGCGCTTCCTATGTGTCGCCCATCTTCCGACGGAACGTAACCCACTTCCACCAATCGTTCACTGGCGAATGACCCGCGTGCCCTTCCGCGCCAAATCCAGCCCCTTTTCGCTACCAGCGACGCTGCATCACCATTTCCCAATCTCCGAAAAGCGATTCGCCGAAACGGTGGAACGCCTCAGACAGTCATTTTACGTCGACGATTTAGTGGTCGGTGCGGAAACTTGCAGACGGCCCAACGCATTTATTCGGAGGCAAGGACCATTCTAACGAACGCCGACATTTCGTAAGTGGGTGTCAAACAGCTCCTTGCTACGAGAAGAGTTCCGGCCGGACGGACTGTCACTAGAAGATGACGGTGGTGATCCACGTACAATAAAATAAGGTAGTCGGGCTCTGCTGAGAAAGAAACAATGATTCCGTTATTGTCAGCGCCGACCACGTCATGAAGTTTGTATATACTGTGCCCACTACAAACACTTCAAGGATGCGGTCTAGCTTGCACGATCCTCTCGGATTCCTCCTGCCATTCACTGTTCGAGCTAAACTGATTTTTCAAGATATCTGGAAACTAAAGAATCCTTGGGATTGCCCACTAATGCAAAAACAGCTCACAGCGAGGAAAGCGTGGTGTTCTGAGCTCCCGACGCTAAGCGAGGTTCGCCTGCGGGGTGCTTGGACATCTAATAGTCAACAGGGCGCTAGGACATCTAATCAGACCCACTGAGCTTTATGTCTTCGCGAATTCTAGCCTGCGGGCGTACGGCGTAGCAGTCTACGTATGTGCTGAATCAATGCACTCGCAAGAACGCAGTACATACCTTCTAATGAGCAAGGGGCGAATCGCACCACTGCAGGCCAGGGGCGTAGCAAGGAATATTTTTCGGGGGGGGGGGGGGGTGGCACCTCATTGAAATGGCCATTTTTCGGGGTGGGGGGGGGGGGGGGCACGTGCCCAGTGTGCCACCCCCTGGCTACGCCACTGCTGAAGGCTATATCTCTGCTTCGTTTGGAGCTGCTTGCCTGCCTCTTACAGCGGCCCGCATCTACAACCGCATCAAGAGCATACCGACTCCCAGATTGCCATTAATATGATGTGACAAGATCCAGGACGTCGAGACGTATACGTCAGAAACCGAGTCGCAGAAATACAGCAGCATACAGCGGGTCACATGTGGCAGAACTGCAACAGCAAGGAAATTCCGGCTCACCTACTTAACAAGAGGTATCACTGCAGTCACGCTTATGCGTTCCTCTCTGTGGTGGAGAGGTCCTCCATGACTCTCTGTTCCCGAGCGCACCTGGGAACCTGACACATCATGTACAAAGCCCGTAAAAACCGCTGACGAATTAGTACCCCAAGGCTGCTTGCGTCGTCACCCTAGCACAAGAACAAGCATTGCTCAAGGTCACCGACCCCGGCCGGTATTCGCGCCTTCTTCGAGTAAGTGCGAGGATCTACCGTTTCATCGATAACACAGCAACACGGCGAGCATCGACAGTCGGGACCGCTAATGTCCAAGAAATCACACGAGCTGAACATCACTGCATCATTAAAGTCCACCATTCGCACTTTCCGGATAAGCTTGCTGCACGGTCGGTTAGAAAACTTCTACCTACTTCAACGCACCTCCTACTTTTGCTTCCATTCATCGATAACGACGGGCTTATAGGGGTTGGAGGGCGACTCCAACTTTTGCCTGACTTCATGTCCGTTCGTCACCCTGTCGTACTTCTCACGATTCAGTCCACTCATGAGCCAATGCTTCATTCAAGCGTCGAGCACACACTAACCGAGTTGCGAGAGCGTTTTAACGTGATAGCGTTGAAGGGCTCGTTTCGCACAAATTCCGACGTGGGTGTCGGCGTCGGAGTCGTTCATTGTGAGCGAAAAATCATCATCTGATCCGCGACCGAAAAATCGAGAAATATGCAAATAAAATAAATAATAAAAATTTGTGGGCCCAAATGAGGATCAAACCCAGGCCGTCTGCGTGGCAAGCAGGAGTTCTACCACACAGCCACGCATCTGCTTGGAAATATAGCAGTCACTTCCTCTGCTTGGAAATGCAGTGAAAATAACTTTCCTGCTTTACAAACACACGCGTCCTGTATACAGGAGTCACAATACAACATGTGATATCGCAGTAATATTGCATGGTACAAGCGTACATAGCGATCGGGCGTCAGAACATGTGAATATCATAACGACATCGTGGTTCAAAGCCAGCCACCCATTACAAAAGGCACACGCTACTGCGCGTATTCCCTGGAAGACCCCGTAGTGAGCACATAGCAAGTTCGAAAACATTTCACGCGCATAATCGCTCGCGGCTTAAAGTATGCTACCCATTATAGAGTATGCACTAAGAGATTGAAGTACGCCCTAGGGACAGGATGTCGCTATCGCGTGCAACTCTTAAAGGCGAAGCTTAAGGATAACCCAATCTTTTTTGGTGTTGAAAGGTCGCGAAGCCGTAAAGTGCGCACTGAGAGGCTGTTTGATGTGCAGCCGGCGCAAGATTACACCAGAACAATGAAGTCCCTGTATGTTTCAAAAGTAGCGAAAGGTCTTGATCCAGCCGCCGCGTCCTGCGATAGGCCGGTTGGCTACACGTGACCTTTTTGCCTCCGCGCCCCGCCCAAAGGGTCCAGCGGTGGCAGCGCTGTGCAGGCGAGAGGTACGGGTGATGGCGTTTGCAAGCGTGGAGTTGGACAATTTAACAAGTAATTCACGCGCCTCTGTCGCATTGTTGTCGCAATTTAGAAGCGTTTATTTACTTGAAGTTGAGTGGATGCGGGAATTCTGTGCTTGAATTGAATGTTTGGAACGTGACGGGCTAGTACGCCGGGTCTCAATGCCCTCGGTTGTTTCACCGCGCGGAGGACAGAAAAAGCTTTTTTTTTTCTGCTGCTCGTGGTGAGAGAAATATATTCTGAAGGAAGGTATGGCCCCACAAAATCTGTCGTAAGAAATGTTTGCGCATGGAAAACACCCGGCTATGCGAAGTAAGTGATTTTGTAATGTTTATAACTTCAAGCAGCCTTTCGCCTGTCGGCGAGCTTCTGTTCGTGCATAGAGGTGAGCATTATCTCAGCAAGGCTATTATTGTTTCAGGATTCTTTAAACTGTAGCTTTGTGCGCAGTAGACAACGCAGGTTCGCGCCCGTATCTCTAAACATTAAATGGCTCGGAACCCAATACACTCATGCCTTCGTTTTTCTCCTCGGTGTGGCTTCAACACTAAACGCTCACAAGGAAAGGACAGTTTGGGATTAGTTTTTGCGTGAGACACTAGTGGGCATGCTATATTTCCTTGACCTTGAAAGATACTCTGGTTGCTGATATTCCACGCACGCAGTGCAACTTTTTCTCCTAAATAAGCATATTATAGTACTTTATAAACAAAATAAGCGTACTTAAAAGTGTCGTTTAATCGAGGGAATACTTCTGAACGCTGACAAATCCAATGAAACCAATTATAGCGCATGTTTTGCACTACACACTACGCTAAGTAAACCGAGAGATTTCCGAGAGTAGCAACAAGCTCACACCGTGCCAATTTTTTTCGAACTAGAAAACAAGCAGTCCATCTACTTCAAGTTACGCTGAATTTGAAAACACGCAAGGAACGAAAATATAAATGTCCTGCATGACAACTGCTGTGGGAAACTGCTCAGAAGCATCCTTCGAAAAAGCACGTGTTCTTATTTCAATGTTTAGCGTTCTCCGGGCTCGTTAGTTGTTGTCCCTGTCGTTTGAAGTTTCCAAAGCAGCTTACGCCACAAAAGGCAATAATTAACCGATTAAAGCGCGCTCTGAGAGTGGTTTTAGGCGTCCGCAGAGCGCCGCTCCTTGGACCCCTCCAGAGGGCGCGCGTGTAGTTGTCGCTACCTTTATATTGTGCTGGCTAGCTAACTTGAAGGACCCCTTCAGGTCGTCTCGCACGATGGAGTCTCAGACTTCAAGAATTCGACATCACCGTCGTTTACAAGTCCGGACGAAAGCACTCTGACGCCGACTGCCTGTCCCGTGCCCCCGTTGACCCACCACCACATGACGACGAGGACGGGGACTACTTCTTGGGAACTTTAAGCGCTGATGACTTCGCCGAACGACAGCGCGCCGATCCGGAACTCAAGGGCTTTATAGAATACCTCGAGGGCAAGGCCACCGTGGCTCCAAAGGTATTCAGACGAGGACTGGAGTCGTTTTTCTTGCGCAACGGCGTTCTTCTAAAGAAAAACTTCTCGCCACTTCGGGCCGACTCTCTCCTCGTAGTACCTTCGGCGTTACGTCCAGAAGTTCTGGATGCTCTGCATGACGACCCGACGGCTGGACACCTTGGAGTTTCCCGTACGCTGGCGAGGATACAAGAAAAGTACTACTGGCCTCGCCTGACTGCCGACGTCACCCACTACGTGAAGACTTGCCGAGATTGTCAGCGACGGAAGACACCACCCACTAGGCCAGCCGGGCTTCTGCAACCCATCGAGCCACCTCGCCGACCGTTCCAGCAAATCGGCATGGACTTACTGGGGCCGTTCCCGACGTCGAATTCCGGAAACAAATGGATCGTCGTAGCAACGGACTACCTCACCCGCTACGCCGAGACAAGGGCCCTGCCCAAGGGCAGTGCTGCCGAGGTAGCAAAGTTCTTCGTCGAGAACATCGTACTGCGTCATGGCGCCCCAGAGGTCCTCATTACCGACAGAGGTACGGCCTTTACAGCGGACTTAACTCAGGCGATCCTGAGGTACAGCCAAACGAGTCACCGCCGGACCACCGCCTACCACCCACAGACCAATGGCCTCACCGAGCGTCTAAATAACACCATCGCCGATATGCTGGCCATGTACGTCGACGTCGAGCACAAGACGTGGGATGCCATCCTTCCGTACGTAACCTTTGCATACAACACGGCGGTACAAGAAACGACGCAGATGACGCCGTATGGATTGGTCTACGGAAGGACCCCGGCAACGACGCTCGACGCCATGTTGCCCAATGTCTCCGACGAGGAAAACGTCGACGTCACCGTGTACCTTCAGCGCGCCGAAGAAGCCAGACAACTCGCCCGTCTGCGCATCCAGAGCCAGCAAAAGACCGACAGCCGTCGCTACAACCTTCGACGACGCCACATGGAATACCAACCCGGCGACCGTGTATGGGTCTGGACGCCAGTTCGCCGGCGAGGGCTTAGCGAGAAGCTTCTTCGACGATACTTCGGACCCTACAGGGTACTTCGACGTCTCGGCGCACTCGACTACGAGGTTCGTTCCTGACGGCATTACGAACTCTCAGCGGCGCCGTGCGCGACCTGAAGTCGTCCATGTCGTGCGCCTGAAGCCGTATTACGCGCGTTAGTGAACCTGAGGACTGTAATTTTTGCTTTAGTATTTTACTTTCGTGCTTGTGCTTATTGTTTATTGTACTTTCTTGCTTTATTGTTGTTATTTATTTTTGCATGAATCCCCCCCCCCCCCCTCGTGTTCTGTTCTAAGCATCGGGACGATGCTTTTTCAGAGGGGGGCATTGCCACGCGCGTTTCGTATTATACTTTTACTGCATTCGGTTTACGCCCACAAAGACTGTAAGCAATGCTCAGCGCAAACCGCGCCTCATTTTTCTAGAAGCTTCACGATTATTGTAGATCGTTGTGTTAAGATTGCGCGCAAGACGCGAACACGCCAGCTTATTCCAGAGCTTTCGCGACAACCAGTGATAAGGCTGGAATATTCGATGACACGCGTATAAATGCCGACGCGCTTCACCGCTTGTCAGTTGATCGACGGCCGACGCTCTGTTCGCCGCTATCAGTGCATACCGTGTGCATTGCTGTACACTAACTTTCCGTTTACCGGCCACAAGTTCGGCCTAATAAACAGTTTCATCTTGGACACGTCGCCTGCTGCCTTCGTCGACGTCACGACCACGTGACAATATATACAGGGACCTTACAGAACAAGCACCTACAGCGCCATTATCACGAGACCGAATTACTGAAGCAAGCCCATTTTGCGGTTGTCGGAGTTCACTTTTGCGGACCAATTTATTGTCATGCAGCAACGCAGACTTGCTCTAAGGCCTACATCGCCATCTTCTAATGGGCTAACACGCGCTCTACACCTAGAACTCACTACGGACACAACTGCAACCACCTTTATCGCCGCCTTTCGGCGTTTTATCACCCGTCGTGAAATGCCGTCCACAATTTACTTGGACAACGCCCTAGCATTCCATCACAGCGCAAAACATCTCGGAAAGCCATTCAGTTTGGAAAATTTCTGCAGTGACCTTCGCATCGAGTGGAAGTTCAGCGTCGAGCAAGCCCCTTGGCGGGGCGGATGGTGGGATCGACTCATACGAAGAACACATTGAAACGTGCGCTGGGTCGCAGTCATGTGTCCTTCGAAGACATAACAATGGTTCTCTGCAAGGTGGAAGCGAACATCAAATGCCGCCCGCTGACTTAACTATATGCCAATCCCCAGAACCCAAGCCCACTCACACCTTTGCACTTCCTTCTTGGCAAACGTGCAACATGCTTGCCGCAACGTTTCGACGGTGCTATACCCCAGTCAACGAGCGTCGATCTGCGACGTCGAGCGCTACACCGACAAGCGCTCAAGGATCATCTGTGGAAGCGCTGGCGCAAGGAGTACTTGTCGCTTCTGCGTTCGGCCGCCGAAGCGGAACCCAAGGCTTCAGTTCGGCGACGTCGTCCTGGTGCACGACTCACCGCCAATAACGTGGAATATCCTCTTCAGACCCCGCGTGCATTAAAATGCACATTTGTTCTGTGTTTTTCGAAATTCGCGCCACTAGTACAGCCAACATTTTTACGTCAATCGCATTCTCTATCATGTGGTGCCATCTGGTCATCAATACAAAAAGCATATTACAAGGGAAGCCACGTTTTCCCGCTTTCCAATATGGCGGCTTTCTCGTCTTCGACGTTCTACTCCAGGCGTCCAAGTAAGTCACAAATTACTCAATACTCATCGAGTAATATTCCATTAATTGTTGTTTTAGTCTACTTAGGAAGTGTTTAAGAATAATTTCCGCGTGTAATGTAACCTGACAGGCCGGTATTTTTGTTGTCACGAACTGTTTTCTTCGCATGTGCATTATAATGCACACTCGGTCTCAACGCGTGCTTTCGCTGGCGTACAGGCGCGCTCAATATGACTTGAAACGCGGGAGCGCGTGGCCTCACGAGTTCAAAGATTGCGCATGGCTTGCACTAACCCTTATTTCCATTACTAAACGCGTTTTTCTCACTTGGGTATGATCCCAAATAAGAAAATAATATTTAGTTGTTGAAATAAAAACAAGTTGAAGCCATGCGCGACCTTTGAGCCTGTACATTTGTACACTCATGTGGTGGGCTAATTTTTGGCATAATGCTTTCGCGTTTGTTTCACCCAGGAATCAGTAACAAAGAAGCTGAACGTGTTCTGGATGCAATAACGAACAATGACACTTCGGACCTGGAATTATCCGATGATGAATTGGACGATCCCTCTTTCGTTGCCCCTGACACAATACCTATTTCACAGTCCTCGGATGGTAGGCAATGTTCCACTCCTTTTTTCGGCTATTTAGTGGTTTCTTGTAACTAATGCGGTGCTTTATCTTTTTAGATTTTCCCGGTGACGAAGACGAAGAGCCGCAACGTAGCAATTCGCGCTCCCGAGATACATGGAGAACGGACATCTCATTTGACTCTGCAATCTGTGATGTGCCATGCCCACCGGATAAGGTTTCCGGAACGGAGGCAGCATTGGCGGCCAAGTGATTATTTTGGGCAGTACCTTTCAGATGCCGCCTTCGACGTAATGCAGGAAAATACAGCTGTCGCTTTTCACCAGAAGACGGGGAAAATCTTGAATTTTGCATCTACCGAAATGCAAAATTTCTTGGGGGGCTACACTAATGATGAGTTGACTAGGGTACCCACAAATGCGCCTCCATTGGGCACAGGGAACAAGGGTGCCAGCCATTGCGGATGTACTGACCCGGGACCGATTTTTCACATTGCGCAGCAACTTTAAGGTGGTGAATGACCTCGAAGTCAACGAAGAAGTTAAAAAAAATGATCGCCTATGGAAAGTGAGACCCATTCTAAACGAAGTGCAAGCTCGATGCCGTAATCTCCCAAGACCCCCATCCGTCTGTATTGACGAGCAGATCATTCCATTCACGGGTGTGACTACACTTAAACAGTACGTGCCTGGAAAGCCGCACCCTACTGGCTTGAAGAATTGTGTACTTGCCAGCCCCAGTGGACTCGTCCTGGATTTCCGAAATTTATCAGGGAAAAGCTTTCATGAAGGTTGTGAAAGGCCGCGACCTCGGATTGGGACCAAATGTAGTACAGTTGTTTGCAAAAACGTTACCTCAAGGGACATCGCTTTATTTCGACCGGTATTTCACAACCCTGCCGCTTATTGAACAACTCGGACAAATGGTTCTTCGTGGTACCGGCACGATCATGAAAAACCGCGTGCCAAAGACAGCGAAACTCCAGGACGACAAAACACTTGCCAAAAAAGGCAGGGGAGCGAGTTCACAAACCGTGAATGTTTCCTCGGGCACATGCCTAGTTAAATAAATAGACAATAAGCCCATCACATTTGCTTCGAATCATATCGGCGAGGATCCGTTTGGACAGTGCCGGAGATGGTCCAAAAAAGAGAAAGTCTACCAGGACGTGCCTCGGCCTGCCATTGTGGAGGAGTACAACCGCAACATGGGCGGTGTTGATCTGTCCGATCGGATGTTAAGCTTGTACCCCACAACACAGCGCACGAAGAAATGGACAGTCCGGACACTGATTTTCACGGCTGATCTTGCAGCGGTCAACTCATGGCTGCTATACAAAGAAGATTCGGTGCCTCTTGGCAGACCAAAAAAAAGACATTCTTGGGCTCCTCAACTTCAAAATGTCGCTTGCCCATTATCTGTTGTCAAAAGACAAGTGTGGTGCCGAACTGGATGACGAGCCGCCACGAAAGCTACTCAAGGCCAAGGTCGTGCCGCTGCCTCCAGAGCCGAGAAGAGCTGCACAAGCAAACCACCTGCCAGAGCTTGTGGACCAGGGGTCCTCCTCGAGGTGCCGAAACCCAGGTTGTTCACAGCGTACAAAGTTCCGTTCGACCACGTGCAACGTCTTCCTCTGTATCAGATCGGCGCGAAACTGCTACAAGCAGTTTCATAACAAAAAAGGAGTGATTTTCGGGAACAGATGCAAAAAAAATTGTTGTACATGAGTGCTGTTCGTTTCTTGTGCACTAAGACCCAGTGTGCATTATAATGCACACGCCAGTGTGCAAAAACTATTTCCCGTACAGCCGAATTTTTTTTCATGCAATAAAGTAATTGTGTTGATTTCGAAAATATGTTTTGCTTTCGCATGTGTGGCCACAAATTTACTCGGGTCTCAGGAGGATATGGCTCGCGTAGTTGAACTGCGTCCCGGTTTCTGCGGCCGCCGGAGTGTGTTGCAAATAAAGGAGGACGAAGGGGCGTGGGGCACGAGCAACAGCCACGGGCACTGGCTTGTTCAGTTGTTCCAGTGCCTTCGATATTGTCCGGGTCCGGGTCTTTTCTTCGCGCTTATCTACATTATTCTCATGCGTTATGACTCCAATAAATGTAACGCCAAGTACAAAATTGGGATGCAAAGGGCATTGCTGAACCCTAGGAAACAACAACGGGTGCAGCGAATGGAAGACAATTTGCTTTTCGAACTTATATCAACCCCTGTTTGCCAGTCAGTAAAACATTTTTTTTTCATTATGACAGAGAGTAGCAACCATTCATGTTTAAAGCAAAAGCTTTTTAAGCGCACGTGAAACGAGGACAGAAGAACGAAGAATATGACAGTAGCAACCACCGATTAGGTTGCAATCTGAGTACAAGTGCGTACATTTCCCTGTCGATTTTTGTGTTACCAACGTGTATGTATATGGCAATTTCTCAATATCATATACCCCTTCTTGCATCTCTTACATGATTCGGCGGAACTGCTTTCCCTTTGAAGGTGGTGTTATAATTAATGAAGTTGCGGGAACAGCGACACACGATGACACCAATATGCGGGGCGATGCCACGAAAACCCACCTGCGCATATTGAGCGCATTATAATTACGGAACCGATCGAAGTTCTAGGGTAAAGCGGTGTTGTCCTGCAATGTGTCGTCGGTTGGATACGCACAGTACGAATCACCTAGACATATCTCATTGAAACTCAGTAATACTTATTATTTGCTTTTAAAATTTGACTCATTGGAGCGCAATGAGACCTCCAGAGAAGGTGCACTCGCTTATAAACATATGTATTCTGTGCCTGCTTTACTTGTCTACAGGTGCCCTACTTCCAGGCGTTGAGACAAGCACATTGGCCGTAGTCACTGGAAGTTCTAGTGAAAACCGCTGAAGGCTCAGTGATGTGCCATCGGCGCGTGGAAAAGATCAAGACTCTATGCCCTTTAAGTCCTGTGACTGCAGTCATCTTTAATATGGACAGAGGCGGATTATCGTATCTGCGACAGGAATATGTCTCCTTTGTATGCGCTCTCGAGGAAGCTTCTGAGGTGTCTTCCCAATTGTCATTTCATGCACAAATAGCCATGCGACAATTTAGGAAAACTGTCCTCCCAGCAAGACCACAAAATAGGCAATTTTAAACATGAAGGCTTTAGACAATAGCACGTGAAATAGTTCACGAAGTTTCTCGTCTACATTTCCAGCTGGCCATTTTCCACCATGTACATGGCCAACATGACTGAAAAAGAAGCGCGTAAGAAAGTAAAAACAAAATGGCAAGGGACTACTTTTCTACATTCATCTGTGCGATGCGCTGAAATGTGGGTAGCTTCCAAATAGTGCTTCGTGCTCCATACTATGGGAAAGCTTGAGAGGCATTAAACTTCAGCGCACCGGTCGTTGCGAATCAGTTGCATTATTGTTTAAAATGTACATATATTCTGCAATGTCAGACATCGAATGATTTAGGTGTTCTGTCATCATGTTTTCTTTATGAAGTCTAGCGTTGATTTGCCGCTTATATGTCGTAAGTGTTTTCCAGACCCTGACGAATACATGTTGGCTGAAATCAACAGCCTATTAGCAGCTTACCTATTTGAAGATAGACCTTGTACACATCAATAAAAAAGCAAGCCAGTGATCTGCAACTTTGATACAGTAGCGAACTCTTCATGCGGCAGCTCGGCACTCTGCAAGTGGACGTTGTGAAGCAGCGCCGCGCGTCCCAAGATAACCAACGCGCACTGTCATCCTCGACCCAGTCGTTCCGCCTGAGAAGCGGCGTTGGTCCGAGCGTCTGCTACCGCTGAAACTCACCTCATCATTTGGCAAATTTTGTGGGCTGCCCTGCGCGCTGCAGCAAATGTCGGAGATGCGGAAGGGAGTGCCACTTTCTGGAAATGTGCCGTTCGCCTGTAAACTCCGTGACGACTGTTGCGGAGGTCGGAAGCCAAGTACTACGAATGGAATGAGCGTCCTCAACATTGCGATTACTTTTGAATCTGCCGGTAACTTGCCTAATACCTTGTGGGGATTGAGGCTAGCCCGTCGCCATTGCGCGGGCTTTTTCGCCCATTTCTGCCGTCCCCATGTCCTCGCATGACTCTCCCCTCCTCCGCGGTCCGTCGGTTCTGAGAGAGCGGGAGTAACGCTAACTTCGCACCCGGCGCCGATTCTCGACTGCGGCGCCGCGCTCGAGTCTCGCGAGACGTTTCGCGCGCGGCGGGAGTCAGGATCTCTCTGGACAGCGTGGGGTAAGCACGTCTTTTTGCTTTCCGTCCGTCGGCTCCTTTGTTCTTGGGGTTCGCTCGAGGGTTCGCCAACGGTGCCTTGCGCCCGCGGTGAACGCTTACCCTCCGTTGCCCTTCTCCGAACGCTAGGCCGAAGAGCGGTGCGGTGTGTTCGCGCGTGGTCTTACTACGCCGAGCCGTACCTACCGAAGCCAACGCGAGCGGAGTTTGCCCTCACTCGAGCGATCGGGCCCTGTTGTCACTGGTCGTGCGAGTACGCAGCGTAGCCGCGAGGGAACGTTTCCCCCAGCGACGTGTCGCCGTGAGCCCTTTTGCCCGCGGAGACGTGCTAGCGGCACCCTTTGTGTTGTATTTTCGCCCGTGGCGTGGTTAAGCCCGTTGCTTTTCCCGCCGCCTTCTGCAGCGGGCGTTGTACTGCGTTTTGTGGTGTTGCCGCAGGCAATAAAGTGTTGCGGATCCCGAGAGCAGTATACTGTGTACTTGCCGCGCTGCGCTCGGTGCATTTGCTGCCCGAACGCACTTGTGCTGCGGCACGCTGGTTCATGCGAGGCGACGGCAAACGCGGCCCTGTGGCTCGCTAAGTCCGAACCCACGCTAGTGGCCGTACTCCTGGGAGGTACGTGCACACTACAACCTTACGTTGTGCAGGTAATATGGACGTGCCCATCCAACTTGCGTCGCTCGAAGTATCGACTGACGAGCGCTTATTGCCCGCTTACGCTAGCGGCGAACCTGCCGCAACGGCGCGGTGCTGTCGAACGTAGGGCGCCGCCGCCCCCGCGAGAGCCGTCCAAAGCCCACGGCAAGCTCCGACGGAGAGACGATCACGTAACGCGAAGCAATCTAGCACGAACGTAATACGGCGAGATTTCCCGCATGTGCGCGCCAGATGGGCTGTCAATCGACGCTAGTCGTGCTTCTGGCGAGGAAAAATGCTCGTTCACCGCTGCAATCTAGACGCATGCCTGTCAACAACACGGAACACGTTGTGGCGATGTCAATAAACTCATTCGGAGTATCTTGAGCACGCCGGTACCGTACCCTGCTGCTATGGTAGCGGCGCGCTCGAAAAGCAAGTCCGCGAAAGTTCGGGGTGCGACCATGCTGCAGGTTCCGGAATGTCGAGCGGCAGTGCACTTCTGCGAATTCGTGGTAAGGACGAGGCCTATTTTAGAGAGTAGGTGTTGTTCTCTTTACTGTGTGAGAAACGTTCGTTTTCATATTGTGATGATGTGGATTGCGGCGCGTGGCCGTGACATGAGAAGGAAGCTGGTGGTAGAAACATTTATTGCCACTGTAGAGCGCGGGGGCCGCGCCCCCTACATGGCACGTGGGTGATCCCTCACTGTGAGGAGGCACCCTTACAAACCGAAGGAAAGCACTTGAAGCGCAATCTTCATCGCGCAGGAGATGATCCGGCGCTGATCGAAAGCAGAAGTGCTGGTCATGATAGTCTGCCAGTAAGACCCCGCCACAGCCGGTGATGGGCGATGAGGGAAGGTGGGACATGTGAGGAGGATGCGGAGGATATCTCCTGGTTTGCCGCAAAGTTTGCATGAAGAGGGGAACTGGTCTGGGTATCGGGCGTTTAGTAGTAGGGGGTATGGAGCAGTTCGAGTTTGCAGGCGTCGCCAATGTGCGGTCTGCGCAATGTTTAGCGATGGGACTGGGGCTGTGTATATTGTTCGTTGGTCTGGATAGTACGACAGAATATCACGAAAAGAGAGCAAGCGCTCCTCGGCCAGTAGAGGGGGCTCCATTTCTCCCGCCCGGAATGTGAGACCTCGGGCTAGGGAATGAGACTCCTCGTTGCCAGGGAGGCCGGCATGTGCTGGCGTCCAAACGAGGGCTATGGAATGCCGGGGTTGCCAGAAGCGTAGTAAGCGAGGAGCGGTGCGGGATATCAAGCCATTGGCGTAGTTCAGGATAGCTGATTTGGAAGTCGCTTATGATTCTGGTAGCGGGTGTCGAGATAAGAGCATGTGCGATGGCTGCCTCTTCTGCCTCTGTGGAGGAATTGGTGATAATTGAGCACGACGTTTGAAGCTTTCCCTGACTGTCAGCTACATGCAGAGCCATGCGGGATCGTGACGTGTATTCCGCTGCGACCACGTAGACCACAGCTGGTGACGAAGATTACTGTGTGGCCACAAGCGAAGAGTTGGTAATGATGATTGTGGCGGAGAGGACCACGAGAAAAGAAGAGCCTCGAGAGTTCGAGAGAACGAGCGGAACGAGAGCGGGCGGACATCGGGGACGGCAGTTCGTCCATTTCCTCGGTGCAATAGCGGCCTGCTGTTCGAGCAGCCTGGTGCGAGTGTTCCAGCAGAGCCGAGATCCCGTTCTTGGCTCCTTGGTGCGCCAGCGGCCTGCTGCACTAGCGGCCTGGTGCGGGTGTTCCTGAGCGACTAAGAGCGATGTTCTGGGGGGACGCCTCAGCTGAAAGCGGCTGGCTAGCCACCAGCCAGGCACGGGAGCAACCTGTGGGTCAACCGGCTGCTGCGACTCCCTGCCGACCCTGTCACAACCGGGGCGGACGCGGTGACAACGAGCCGTCGCGACCTTCATCGTCGGGCCACGCAGCGACACCGCCGCGACGACGACCACCACGGTGACCACGACGACAGCCCTGAAGAGGTGAATGCATGAGTGCGCAGCACGTCGCGAAAGTAGACGGACGGTTGCCGAAAAGTATTTAGTCTGCAAATATTTTGTGTGGCATGTAGCGTTGTCGATAAAGTCGTCCGTGTTTCATGTTGAAGGCCCTGAGTGCTGTGTCATTTTATGAACGGATCCTGGGCCCAAACCTAATCGCGTTTCCATCACACATATGTAACGAGGCTGGTTCGCTCGATCGCAATTTCCTGAGGATGGCACCGAGCGCCTTTGACGCCCTGCTTTCTTTAGTGCGACCGCACATCGAGCACCAGGTGGCCTCTCTTCAAGAGCCAACATCGGCGCACGATCTACTTGCTATGAGAATCAGGTAAGCTTCAGAATGTTGAAGCGTTGCTATGCAGGGAAAATACTGCTGTGAAATAATTTTGTTGTGCCACTAAAGCCCGCTGTCTCGCTCTGACGTGTTGTGGTAACTGAAGGGTTTCTCAGTGGCACCAGGTGATTGGATGCTCAGCATAGAAAGAGAGACGCGTACAGCAACGTCGTAATACATGGATAGCATAGCCAGGGCCGCCTTCTCCCCTGGTAACTACCTAAAGTGCGCGAATGAACCTTTTCGTATCTCGGAGGGCTCAGTGCACCGTGGTGTGTGCACCATGGTCCACACGCAGTTGCTGGTCCAGGTGACGCTACACTAGAGCCGTTTAATGTACAATTGGCTTAGCAGCTGAATATTTCAGGTCACCGTGCAAAATTTTCATTTCATTTATTGATTTATTTGCAACTGTAATGTTGCGGGAGACCAGGGGAAGAACGCTTCCTAATCAGCTTGAGGGTATCCTGGCCACCCTTCACGTCTATGTCATCGCAAACTGTGGTTACAAAGACACAAAAAATATTTAAATAGCTACAGATTACTGCTGCAAACGCGTGCAAACAGCCGCCTTGCTTCAAGGGCTCAACTTCCAAATGGCTACAGTGTTTTGTCATTGATGCTTTACAGGTTGTGATGAGAATGTGCGCGTTTCTAAGGGAACGAGTGTGACCAAAGCGCCGGAGGAAGAATGGAAACGACAACGAATGATTGTGCGGACGCGTGCTCCCCTATTGGAGAACCAAAGAAGATGAAGATACACTAACGGGGAGCGTGATGATACGAAAGACAGCTCGATCAATGAGTAGCCCCCACGTTAGGTTGGAAAAAAGCACGGATGTGGAACGGGAGTGACGCAACCGGGACGTAGCCAAGTGAAGACGGTGTCCAGGGCGCGGGAGTGGCGGCCGGCAGAGTTCCTGTGGCAAGGCCGCTGCTGGCTCCCACCTGGACGCGTACCCAGCTTCTTAAATCGTCTGGCGTCAGCCAGACACAAGCTTCCCATCGCCTCGCGTTAGCCAGGCAACACACCCTTATTCAACCTCTCGGTCACCTGGACAGGAAAAGAATGAAATATAATGTGGTGACAAGCCCGCTCCTACGTGAAGCAATATCAGGCGTAAAACCAATCAAACGTAAAAGAAAAGGCGTATAAAAACTACCCCAAGCGCAAATTTTATGGGAAGAAAGCCACTTGAACAAACTGAATAATTGGCACGGTAATGCATGTGGGTCCTAAGGCGTACACTAGCACAGACCATTTATTAAACACAAAAAAGTACAATGACGAAGAGCAGGAAGTGAAGGATGCTGCCCTGAAGTGCTCAGGAAAGCGTGTGCCTTGAACCATGTGGATGAGAACACATGTACAGGGAAAAACAGATGATGCCCGAAGAACTTAAAAGAGAGGATGAGGCACACATTACATGGTGCCTGGAATATGAGAAGCATATTCCAGCCCCCATGGATGAGGCAGCACGAGCCACCCCCGTATACACAGCTGGCGAAAGCCGAGAAAGCGTCCTGCCGTCACTTTTGACTCGCCCGACGCTTCCGTGCATCCGAGTGAGCGCCTCTACCGCATCTCCAGTGTGTCGCCGTATGCGCGAGTGCGTCTGCACCACCCTTCCAAAGTCCTCGCAGCTATCTCCGCGTCTCGCTTAACGGTAAAACAGCTTTTTTGCTCCTGCACAACTCTTCTACGCACTGAGCTTCTTCGATTTACGAAGTCCCGAGGCAGTCCACCCGCGGCCCGCGGACGCCTCACTAACAAGAAGTGATGTTGACGGCGGCACTATCACATGGTCCGAAAGGTCCCGGCCGGCGCAGCAGTTGAGCCCGCACTCGCGTCGCACAACGATATAGTCTGCTACGCCGTTTGCTACGACATTGGCTGCTGCAAAAGTAGTCTTTACCGCGCTCGCCGAACTTGTCGCAGATGTGCTGGCGTCTGACGACGACTAAAGCGAAATGTCGATTTTACACTGGTAAGAAGTAGATGAGCCTTCACATTTCTCCGTTGCTGCCGTGGTTGCCGCAAAGATTTCCAGGGAAGACCGCCTCCGGGTGGGGCTGTACGCAGAAAGTGTGGCGTGCAGCTACAGTGCCGAAGAGTTCCGAAAGCTCTCCCGTCTGCAAAGGTGCATCACTGAGACAATCACGCCCGACGTCGAGGCTTCTCCATACTGCCCTCGCGGTGGTCGCGGAAGAGAAAGAAATATCAGGAGAGACTACGCTGATTGCTCTGACGTACCTGGGTACACAGTAACCCATGAACGCCATAGCCAACTAGTTTGGCGTCAGCGAGTCTACGGTCCATGCTGCGATTTAGACTTTCTGCTGTCGATCAGCGCAAGAGAAACACGCTGGCCTCACCACGATGGGGCTGCACGAAATAAGCGTGTTTTCGCGCGCTTGGTCGTTGTGATGGCGTCGAGGCTGGCTCACCGAGTGCGAGCAGAACTACTACAACTGGAAGTTCGATTTCATCATCCTCCAGGCAATCTGCCATGCGGAGATGGTGTTCACGGATGTCTTTCCTGACTTCCCAGGTAGAGCAGACGAGGCGAGTGTGTTGCAGGAGAGCTTCCTCTTCGAAAAGGCAGCGTCGAAGTTTGACCGTGAGCGAGTTACTAATATTCACTTAAATAAGATCTGAATTTCGACAACTTTGTTTAGTAACCAGTTACCTGGATTAATTTTTGTTGAACTGGAGTGGTACAATCACCAGTTAGGTACTGTTGTAGGGTTTAGGCATTGCAATAATGCGAAGGGTGCACATTTGATATATTTGTAAAAAGTTAATACAATCGGCGCACCAAAATCTCCGTCGTGTACACTTGCAGATGGATATCTTTGGTGGAATGCCGCATATCCTCTGCTCCCATGGCTGCTGCCACCTTACCGACATGTCGCAAGCGTGTGGCAGCTTGTAATGTGCACGTATTTCCCAGGAGCACGGCCGCTACTGTGGGTTGGGACTTGGCGAGCCACAGCTCCGCGTTTGCCGTCGTCTCGGGTAAGCCAGCGCACCGCTGCACACCTGCGTACGGGCAGCAAAGGCGCCGAGCGCAGCGCAGCAATTACACAGTACCCCTCTCAGAAATCTGCAACATTATATTGCCTGCGGCAACAACACAGAACGTTGTACCACGCCCGCTTCCAATGTCCGGCGGAGAAAGCAAAGAGGCTTAAGTACGCCACGGGCGGAAATACACAACAAAGGGTGCCGCTAGCACGTCGCCATAGGCGATGGCTCACGGCGACACGCCGCTACGGGAAAAGGTCCTTCGCGACCATGTTGCATACTCTCACGATGAGCGACCACTGGGCCCGATCGTTCAAGGGAGGTCACACTCCGTTCGCGTGGGCTTTCGATACGTGCGATTCGGCTTAGTACGATTACTCGCGAACACACTGCACCGCTCTTCGGCCAAGAGTTCGCAAGAGTCATTTCCAGCCGCAACAGTCGTTTTCTGCCGCTCGATCAGCCTATAGGAATTTTAGAAGGGCACAGGACGCTTCTCTCAAGCGTTTCTGTTCCCAGTGCACCAAATTGTCAACGTTTGGTGCACCTTACAAAAATCACTTTCAATAAGCTTCGCCCACCGGTAGAACTTCCCCCGATTAGAACTCCTGATGGCACATTGACCACGAGTGTACTCGAGTCTGCCTCGTCATCACTTAGAACCCAAGTATCAAAGGCGACTTCTCTTCCGACGCGGATATAGCGTCGTTACCAACCACCTTACCAAATCGGTCGAGTTATACCCCTTGCGCGTTGTAACCTCGCGCAGGGTTTGGCGTTGTCTTCTTGATGTGTTCAACTCGGTTCGGTTTTCCACCATAACTGATAACGGACAATGCCACGTACTTCACTAGTCGTACATTTGTGAAGGCATGTTCAGCGTTGGGCATCAAACTCAAAAAGACATGGCCATACCAGCCACAGGCTAATATCACCGAACGCATTACTCGAAACCTGCAAGCGATGCTCAGGACGAACACCACAGAGCACACGCAATGGGATGTTAACCTCTCAGAAATGGCGTTTTCGACGCATACCACGCTTATTATGTCCACGGGTTATACAGCCGCATTACTTAACTTCGGGAGTGAACTGTCATTTCCATTAAGTCATACCCGGGTACTATCGCATGCGTCTTGACACTGACAGCCGTACTCATACAGAAGCTCGAAAAAGCGTGTTTCAAATACCGTCGTTGCTGCTCGTGAGCGATTGGATAATGCAAGGTTCGAGCAGGCGTGTCAATACAACGCCCATCGTCGTCCCATTCAGAACAAGCCCGGTGATTTAGTTTCGCGCCGTGCACACTATTTGATTAAACCATCTAAGGGTTTGTCAGCATCCTTAGCACCTATGTTGGTAGGTCCATTTAGCGTGTCACGAAAGCTTGGCAACTATCATACCGCTTGAAACACACCACAACCGGAAAGTTAATGGGACAAATACATGTCTCCGAGCTTAAACCTCACAACGCTTAACTACCCACTAGCTGGCACATTCAACATTGGAAGCTGCTGAAGTTCACGTTTTCTTCATAGCACTGCATGCCTGCTCTCCTAAGCAATGCTCCGCGCGCTCTCCAGATGCATCGTACCCGGCGACCTTTACCGACGTCCTCCCGCCGGTCCCGCTCCCGATCAGCCCCCCTGGGACCGATCTTCCGCTGTTCGTGGCCTTCACCACCAGCCACCGGAGGCCGTGTCCGCACGGTCGCCACATGGACGGTGCTCAACTCAGCCGACCGCCCCATGGCATGGACATCCCGTCTCTGTCTTGGGAGCGACAGCCTCGAACTCTACATAGCGACCCACCTATCGACGCTCCGGAGCCGTTCCGCGAACTGCTTCTGTCTGACCGGCACCCAAGTGAACCGCCACAACCTTAATGGCCGAGGAGACCAGGATCATCTGTCCAATATGCCGAGTCTCGGAAATTTCACAGCGTACACATCACGACGGCTTCCTCCACCGCGGCCGCCTCCTTGCGGTAACAATCCGTAACACCATTCCCCATCCACCGCAGCCGCCACCGGCCACCTGTCGTGAGTAAAAGGGCATGAGGCACGTGCCAAACCGCGGAATGCGTCGATGGTGTGCGAAGGATGGAAAATCACCCGATGGTGTGCACACCCGCCACGTTCACGCACGGGATTGGTTGGAGGAAGGCTCGCGGCACGCGACCCGAGCCATGATGAGAAATCCCAGGAAGGGAAACGGGCACTGTTCTGTGGAGCTCCGGCCTGAGAAGGTCAAGGAGAGTCAAGAAAGCATCATTTTAGGCAAATGCCTATTTTGTTCATTGTGTTCCTATCGTGCCATTTTGATATATGAGCACGAATTAGAGGTTGAGAAGGGCTTTTATAGTGCTTTTATAGTGCCTATAAATGCCTATTTTCGGCGTTCGTGCCTAAATGCCGATAAGTGCCTATAAATGCCTATTTCGCATATCGACGCCTATATGAACACTATTTAAGCTCAAATTTCGTTTTCGAGTGCGGTTTGAGACAATTATTCATTTCACATGTCAAAATTGACCTTTCCGAACTCAAAGAGGTTCAACCCACAGTCTTCCAGTTCAGCCAACTTCCGAAACACAACAGCTGGCAGCAGTAAAAAAGGACATGGCGGCCACCATATATACGCGACTGCGCTGACATGACGCGAGCGGTTGGAGGAGGAGAGGTTGGGAAGAAGAGAAGACGCTATTTCTGCAGCCCTAAATGGCAGCATGTCCCATCGTCGGCAGGGGAATGGGGAGAGAGAAGTGACGAGGGAAGGAGAGGAGCGGCGTCTACGGCCGAGGACGCGCCCAGCGGCTTCTACAGATGGTTCAATAAAACATGCTGCTGGGCGAGTTGGTTGTTGCGTGCCCAATGAAGAGCATTGTACCACGATAATTTTTCAAATTTGTTCGTTACGAGCCAAGAAACCATGGTGCAAGGAGGCAAGATTGTAACCCTTGTCACTCGCCCCGTGTACCCATCGCAAGCAATTCCTTCCCCTGCCCTCTTCGGTATTGGAGCCGGAAGATAACATGACGCATACGCATCAACACTTCATGCGCACGCGAGGTCACGTGCTCATGACGTGCTCGAGTCTCCTCGTGCACGTATGCCTTCCATGTTGCGTCTTTTCGGCGTTCTCGGTAGTGAATTGCCTGTTTCTGTGGGATGAATCCCTCAGTGCGCGTACGTTTGAAGAGGCAGGTACAGATCATGTATCCTCACCGCTATACACCTCGTCGCACCGCTGAAACTACTGTCAGAGACGATGCACCGAAAACACGCTAAACGTTGTCAGGGCTGTCGCCGGCACGACGTGGAAACGGCGCGAAGACGAATGCAAGCGAAGCGGCGGCCGATTAGTGTATAGCATCTCGCTTAGATTCGAAATAAAAAAAATAAAAATAAAAACGCGCTCCCATTCAGTTTGTGTGTTTTATCGTTCAGCTTTCATTCATCTGTTGAACAGCAGATTTCACAAATTATACATGTGGCCTCGAATAATTCTCGCAACGTCACGTGCTACTCTCTCAGTCAGGTCCCACTTAAAGTGCTGGATGTAGCCAGGAAACAGGACATTTTTCGTCTGGTTTTCTGGATATAGCCAGGACTTGATTATATACGGTGAGCGATGTCACAGCACCAGTGTCTACGTAAAGAAGCGGCGTAAGAGCAGGACGATTCCTTGTTGCACGTCATCCCCTCCATCTTGGGGCGTGCGCCCACGAGAATAAGGTAAAGCGGCGTTCAGTTTGCAATTTCACGTCGTTCCGCGATGCGTAGAGTTGCAAATCTTGGCAGACGTGATCATGAGCTCCCACTGCATGCATTAATTACACTTGTCTGCTTAAAACGCTCAAACCTACTCAGGGCCCTTGAAAGTCTGGACCAACAGGAAAGAAATTTACCCTACGCTATTAGACCCGGCTAATACGAGGTATCCTCCCTTCTGGTCTTTTAGCGGTCTGGATATCTGCTCCTGCACTACCTTTCTAAGCCGTGCCGAAAAGAAAGAGACCCAGGAGTGTGTTGATTCGACGATGGTCCCTTGACTCACCATGCTAGACAATAACAAGAAAGACCGTTGTGGTGAGGTGCCCTAACGCTTGAAGAGAGGACGATGACGACGACGTTACGGCGGCAGAAAACGCGCCAGCGCGCGCACTGCAGTAAGAGCCTTTGCCAATTCACCGCCACGCGTGCACTGCACGTGCACGCGTGGCGCGAGAAAAAAAAAGAAGGAATAGAACGGGCCACGTTGTCCAAGCAGACGGAGCCAGAAGCTGGAGCGAAGACGCGTTGGCCTAGTCGGACGTCAACGTTGGGGAGGCCAACACTATCGGAGGGACCTGGTCGGGCGTCAACGTCCGAGGGACCTCGCAACGACACGTCTTCTACCCCGGCGCCCAGCGGACGCAGTACCTGCGCCAACCCGCCTTGCCCTTCTCGTCCGACAGCATCGACGCCGCCGTGGCTGCTTCGTCGGTCCTTAAACGCGTGAGCCCTCCGTTTCTCTGAACTGCTTCCTAAAGACGCTTCGCGTACTCATTCTCTCGCTGTGCTTTTGTATACGTGTTTTATGTGCCTTTTTGTGTTAGAATATATGTTTGTTTGCCGTGCCAGTTGCGTCTTCTTCCTTGCTGCCCTAGCCAGCGTCTCTGACACCACACAATAAGCCTGCTCCCCGAACCTTACTTCGTAACAACCGTGTTCTGCGAACCGTGCGGGAAATGCATGACTATGTTCAACTGTTGGCGCCTTTGTTCAATTATAAACAATAACATTTTCTTGCTTGCTGTCGTAGATACAGGTTGCGCACGTCTTTGTAGGAAATTATTTGAATTTATATAAAAATTTATT
>JALIZH010016359.1:0-59259 GCA_030522465.1 Rhipicephalus appendiculatus | reverse complement strand
CTCACTATTCTGCCTTTTGTGCTAATCTTCCGGCTCCCCAAGAGCGTATGGTGAGCGTTGAAGTCACCAATTATGATCCATCGGCAACCTTTAGATGACAATATGTATCGTATTCTTTTGTGGTCAAACCTACTCGATGGAGACAGGTAGGTACCTACAACAATAACAGTAAGGCCCTTTTTCGTCACTAGTAAGGCCCTTTTTCGTCACTGTTAGGCATACATATTAGTTATTTAAGAAGAACTTCTTGCTGGGCGAGTTGGTGCATGTCTGTCGTGGGAATCGTTGCGCATTCAATCGGACGAACACAGGAAGGAAAAGACAGAGTAAACGAAAAGAGCGCAAACTATCAACTGACTTTATTCATTTGGTCGGGGACTGAGACCTCTTTTCTTCCCCTCTTTCGATTTATTTGGGACGTGTGAAAAAGTGCATATATATGCAGCGAAAAACGTACGTGAAGTCGTCGCAAATAAACAGAACCGTACTGAGTTTACGAAGAGCAGCCTACATAAGTGATTCATATTGTCACGTGGTTGTGACGTCGACGAAGGCAGTAGGCAACGTGTCCAAGATGAAACTGTTTATTAGGCCGACCTTGTGGCCGGTAAACGGAAAGTAAGATTACAGCAATACACGCTGGCACAGATAGTGGCGAACAGAGGGTCGACCGTCGATGAACTGACGAGTGGTGAGGCGCGTCGGCATTTATAAATGTGGCATCGAATATTCCTGCCTTATCGCTGGTTGTCGCGCAAGCTCTGGAATAAGCTCGAGTGTTCGCGTTTCGCGCGCAATCTTAACGAAATGATCTACAACAATCGCGAAGCTTCTCGAACAGATAGGCGCGGTTTGCAATGAGCGTTGTTCACAGTCTTTGTGGGCGAAAACCGAATACAGCAAGTGTGAAAATTAGAAACGCGCGTGGCAATATCGGGAGAGTGATTGTGTTCGATTGATTCGGCTTGCAGATGACGATGATGGGAAAAATTCGTGAAAGCGAACCTGCGGAAATCAGCAATGCGTGATCTCAGTCCCCAGGCATGCCACTAGAAAATTGTTGCTTTTCAGACCTCTTCCTTGAAAGACAGTGGCTGGTGAGCCATTAATGCTCAAGGGCAACTAGTACTTCAGGAGCGTCCAATACTTGAAGTGCACTTCTGACTGATGTTACGTTCCTGTTGTTTAACAACACGCGAATGGAATTAGTTAAGGGTTGCAGAACAGCTATTGCTTACTGATTCGTATTCCGCCACTCCTATTTTCTCAGCTTGCTGTAATGGGGTGGCTTATGCTGAGCTTTCTCCACAAGTCGCGTACGCGTAAGTCGCGACCATTCCTTAGTAAAGAAAGATCAGCCCGTATTCTCTTCTAACGTCAGCGTTTGCCATGTTGGAAACTGCAGCTAGTGGCGTTGCCGGATCAGTCGACTTACTTTTTGAAGTTGACTTTATCCGTCGTGAGTACCTTCAAAGGCAACGTCGTCTTTGTTGGACCTTTTCAGCGGCTTTGTGGGTTGAGCTATCTCGCACCATTTACTTAAGAAAATATTTTTTTCTCATGCTCGGAAAGTCTTTCGAAGAAGCAGTGTGTGCGCCTTGACATTTAGAACTCTTCAATATGGTTCCGCTACAGTTGTCTTCTGCGTGTGGTTCTGCGCATCGGGGGCACACTGCGGAGTTGCTGCAAGCACCGTTCACATGGCCGATCTTCTGGCAGTTGAAACATTGTATAGTTCTTGGAATAAATGGTCGAGCCTGGTGACGAAAATGGTCAACCTTCACGTAAGGGGAGACAGTCAACTTTGAACGTTATTCTCACACAACGTGTGTTACCAAGACGGCCGACGTTCACAACGACACTCTTCTGACTCGCCGAATTAATGAGCACCGGGATATCTGTGTTAAATATTTCAGTGTCAATGTCATAAACGACTGCTGTTGCAGAGGCGCCATCGGCTGGTATGGACTTAACTCTAATATTACCCTAGCTGCGTTACTTGCTCCAGCGGGCTAAGCGCACTCGTATTCAGCACATCATTGCCAGGATGTTTTTTCTTGTGTTTAGCCGTACATCTTTGATCTCGTATGTCACAGTGCCCTATAGATACACCGAGAGCGCCTGCCTCTTCAGTACACGCAGACTGTCGGTATCGTTCGGCGCCACAAACAGGATGGAGTGAGATATTGTTGTTGGGCGAGTTGGTGATCACATAACATGGTGATTTTAGCGCTAAAAAGACGAACACATGTGAGAGACAGGACAGGCGCCTGTCCTGTCTCTCACATGCGTTCGTCTTTTTTAGCGCTAAAATCACCATGTTAGGATGAAGTGAGGCCATCGCGGAGGTTATTGAAGGCTTAAAATAGTCAAACAGTTATTGCACGATCTTACACGCCATAAGAGTGTATTCTAGTAATGTTTTACTTGTTGTCGTCCAAAAAAATTGCCTGTAAATTTCCGCTCACACGATGATCATGTGATTGCGTTGGTTTGCTTAACTGAGCCCGTTTAGCACCGGCAAGCCGCGTTCGCGTTAACTAGGCTTAATCCTGCTAACTACGGTTAAGAATAACCGCAGTTAACGCTGCCCGTGTGACAGAAGTATAAAACAGCAGCATTTTTATTATAGTTCGCTCGCGTCGCTCGGCGTTCGTCGACTACTAGCTGCATTTTCTTCTAATGATATTTATTGAGATGACTGCTAGCATTACATGAGTTTAAGAAACGTTAACATTTAACATATCTTCTGTATACCGACAGCCATCGTGGTCAGGTTCATGCCCCCGAGTTCGTAGCGTCGCTCACTGGGTTGGATGGTGTTGAAATAGCTTACGTAATAGCGCGAACGCCCCCGCCAAGTGAGTTAAAGAGAGTCTCCGCTGCTTTGAAATCGCAGCGCGATCAATTTTGCGGCTCATTCGCAAAAATCAGCGTTGTGTAAACAGACTTGAGATGAACGAAATTTCAGGCTCCACTCCCAACTGTAGTCATGTGAACTTGTGCAGACACGACAGCCGACAAAATGAAATCGATAAGTTCATCGACCAGCGGGTTATTGCGGACCACTAGCATAGATTGGGCGAGCTGGATGCAAATAAGATCGCTCGGAATGAAACGCCAGCAGTGGTGCGCCTGGTACAGTTCGACTCTTATGATTAGAGATAGATACGTTCATGAGTCGCATTCATGTTTTCGATCGCGCAGTGCTGCCTACTCGACTGTGCGAGCCTGCCAATGGTAATGACAGGATGGCGCGCACTATATTTCTAATGCTTGGGCAACGCGATCCGCTGCAGTGCTCGCGTTTCACTTGAAACCGATAGTACAGCTTCGTAAACATTAGGAAAAATCGGCGAATGTGTCCAGGAAGAGGAGAAAGAGCTCTTTCCCACCATTATTTTGGCCCCTGTGGCTGATTATTGTGATTTTTTTACCGTGCTGTAACAAGATTGAGTATTTTAAGGTGGGAGCCTTAGATTCCGCATAAATTGCGAAAATTGACCGTCGGCGTCCCGCGTCGCCAGCGTCAACACGACTGATGCGAAAATTCATCACATGATCATGTCATCATGACATCCCAGACTGACAAAATTTGTGACGTCATAACGTCATGTCACATGATTACGTCCTCACATGACATCGTCGCTTTGCATTGCCTCCGTGATTGGTGGGCCGATCTCGAAGGCGATGCAAAACCAGGTGATGTGTAGAAAGCTTCAATGCAAAACCACGTTACGTCCAGAAAGCATTCGGAGGGGGGCGGCGAAGAAACAATACATCGACTCAAGAAAAAGATGGCTTTCGCCTTCGAGTCAACTTAGACAAATGCATAAGGAACTCGAGTCTGTTTAGTACAGTGATCGCACCAAGCCACATCAGGAGTCGACCGTTGAGACTGATTACAGTATTTCATTGCAAATACATCTTTCGATGCGAAAGCTTTATATTTATCAACGTTATAGTATGATTACACTAATTCTGTTCAGCATATTTTCAGACCACCGAGAACGAGTGAACAAACGTCGATTTTAACGTAAGGATTAAAATATGTTGCAAAAAAATAGAACAAAGAAAAAAGGAAATCACTCCGGGCAGCCTACCGATATTTCATATCCCCGTCGTGCATCCCCTTAAGACTCACCCTGTTTATTTCGTGTTTCAATTTAAAGTACTTACGACGCGCTTACACAACAGCTGCTAAAAATGTGTATTTAATCAAACTTTGTTGCCGGTAACGCCACTTAATTTATTTGAATGACATCACAGGTCGTTTGTCAGGCTCCGAACATATGAATTGAATCGAAGGAGCAGGCTTGGCAACCAAACACGCGCAGCATGCAATATAAATTTATTGTGCTTTAACGCAGACATGGAAGCTCAATCCCGAACGCTGACGTCAGTTATCGAAAACGGGCAGGAAAGTCATTTTGAGTGCGCCACGGCCATAGAACAATCGCGAAAAGAAAAATTCACCACAGAAGCAGATGTACACATGGATGGCTAGCAGACGACAACAGGAGCAATCGACACAGAACGTGCTCCTGACAGCTACTGCGCTCGATTTCGCTGTGCATTTTCCTTGAACATTCAGTACAAATTGATTTATCAACTCGCCCACCAATGTTTCAATAACTCGAGCGCGATAGACAGTCTGGTAGCGTCGAGCAGCCTTCACGTAGCGAACGCGCGCGCGAAGAGCTGCATCCGAGTCCTCTCCCTGACGTCACACGCGAGAGGGCGCCACTCCAAGATCTCGAGGCGAATCACATGCGCACTAGCTTCTCCCAAATAGGGTGCCTCGATGCGCTCGTTCGCCTCCCCCAAAGATACAGCAGCGCCACCGCCGCAGCGCGTTGTGATTGGCTGCGGCAAAGCGGCAAGCTAGGGCGGGCGGCGAAAAATTGGTCCAGGAGCGATCGGACATGCCGCCTCGTTTTCCGCCCACTTTCGCCGCCTGGAGGGGAGGTTTTCCCCGCTTTCCGCTCTGACGCTTTGGCCGCCCCGGGGCGCCTTCGGTGTGAACGAGCTTTAAGAGGTTCTTTGGAGCGTTAAAGTAGCACTGACACAAAAATTTTGCACCTAGTTTTGTTTTCCTTTTTTTGCAATACTTAGCTGATGACCCACTTATCACGGCTGGAAACCTCCTTTGCACGAGTGTGTGTTGGTTATTTATTTAGAGACGTTTTAGAGCGCCCAGTCGCAGTTTCGGTTTCCAAGAGGACCGAGCTAGGCAGGAGCAGTTCCGGCGGCAAGGTAACCGCAGCTGGCCACGTGACCAAGCGAAACTGTGACGTGGACGCCGCTCGCGAGTGCATGCACGAGCGTGAGCCGCACTGACAGCCACACACGCAAAGCCGCAGGCACGGATGAAGAAATCGCAGGTGGCGCAAGCGCAAGGGGCGTGCCAGCAACCAGCTAACACAAACTCGTGACGCAGATTTGTTTACACTTCCGCCCCGTTGATGTCGGCGTCGCGAGGGGCTGGCTCCGCATCTCACTCAGTCGCGTGGCATGCACTTTAAAATTGATTTTCAATATGGTCTAAGCTATATTAGCCCTTGTTATTTCGTAGATGTTGTGTATGTCTCCACATGAACCGATCTCGCTCATTATCTCGCCTTCGAAATTTTGGGTCAATGCTCCTTTAACACTCAGGTTTTTCATCTCGCCATATAAAAAAAAATTGTCTAGTGTGCGCGTCTGATTTCAGGTACCCTTTAACGTTCTTCATGTGCACTTTGTGTCATAGGTCACAGTTCTACTGCATTAGGCTCCTATTCCTTACTACTAAAGGTTCACGCATCAAGTTCGTCCCACATGCATCTGGTCCTCGTGAGGTCACTCTACGCGACTGCCGCGTTGAGTTGCCTTTCTCTGCTTGTCACAGCCTCGCTTCTCAGCGTGCAACTCTTTTTATCTCGATAACAACACAGAACAGAGCAGGGATGGAAAAAAAAACTTCCCTATCTCCCGCTACAGGGGACCATGTGCGGATGCGGAGCAGATGGGAGATGGTTAGCTTGAGCGGGAGAAACGTCGCCGCTCTCGTTTTGCGGCAGCGGCCCGGGCGTTCATCGCGGCGCTGCACAGGAGAGAGAATGAGGCGCGCTCCGTCATTTTCATACCGCGGAAGTACCGTGGTGCTCCCAGCGGAGTATGCAGCTGTCGCACCACCTCTCGTGCGCGCCGCTCCGTAGAGGATTCCTAGAGGAGAGAACGGGGAGAACCGTACGTGAGGAGAGGGGACGCGCATGCGCTGTGGGGGATGCGGGAACCGCTCCGTAGAGTAGAGGATTCCTAGAGGAGAGAAAGGGGGTGAGCGTAGGAGAGAGGCGGAGAGGACGCGCATGCGCTGTGGGGATGCGGGCTCCGTAGAGTAAAGGATTCCCGGAGTAGAGAAAGGGCGTGAGCGTAGGAGAGAGGCGCAAGGACGCGCGTGCTCTGTGGGGATGTCGGACGCGGGAGCCGCTCTGTAGAGTAGAACATTCCTGAGTAGAAGAAGGGGGTGAGCGTAGCAGAGAGGGGGAGAGGACGCGCATGCGCTGTGGGGGATGTGGGACGCGGGCGCCGCTCCGTAGAGTAGATGATTCCCAGAAGGGGGGTGAGCGTAGGAGAGTGGGGGGCGCAGGCGCTGTGGGACGCGGAAAGGAGGAACGGACTAAGCCCCTCCCCTCCTCAAACACATGCAAGCAAGATCAAGGAATGGAGTCAGCCTGGGCGACAGACACCACCTGCCTAGCCATTGCTATGCAGCCTCTCTGTACTCTCGGTCATGACTCTGGTGACTGTAGTGGTGGTTGAGGGCCTTATATTGTACTACAGTGTTCTGGTTCGCTTAGTGGGTGCTTCCCTACTTCATGAAAGTGGCCGGACGTGGGACGCGGGACGGACATAGCCCCGAGCATAAGATGCTTCGCATCTAAAAACATGACTGATATCTCCGTCATGGGAATCGGTATAAACGAAAGTGAAACCTGATCTTCCGTTGGTTCGGACATCCTGTGTTGGGTCGGTGGCCGGTCATTCCGCAGATGAGGCAGCATTCGCCGTTCGGCGGGGACCCGTCCAAGAGGTTTAGGGCACTGAAGAAATACGCGCCTGCAGAAATAGCGGGTCATCAACTGTATTACAAACATTGCTTGCAGCGGGTGCATCCGCTTAGGAGACGAGGAAAATCATATTACACGAAATGGATATCATGCATTGATTTTATGCGTGTGCCTGTGCATTTCAATTTCGATCGAGAAGCATTACAACAGTCGGGAGTCAAACCTTCAACCTCGCACTCGGTAGTCCGAAGCTTAGCAGCCGCTATGCCACAATAACGGGTTGTGAGCTTTTTAGCAAAACAAGGCGCATTTTTTTTCTTCCCAACAGCATCTTTTTTCTATCTGCCCTGTTATAGAGAGTCTACTGAAGCTGAACTTATCCGCTTTCCTTTTACAAGGCATAGCAATGTCTTTTTTGTTTTGATAGTAAATTCAGGATTCAACTGAGACTGCATGGCACCATCGCCAATTAGGTATGTATATTAGGTGGTTTACCACGTAAGAAGCTGCTGTAGTAAGGTTAAACTACTGTCTACAGCCACTTCTCGGCATCAAATTTAAGCATTGTTTACGCCGATAATGTGTACCGACAAATTATGACGTCACATGTAAGCACGGCCTTTGCGATTGCCTCATGCTACTCAGACCCGCCAACGTCGCCGGTGCAATTCGGACACACCCAAGTGCCATTCCATCTTAACTGCCTCACGTGCGTCTGAGCTCCGTGGAGCTCCGTTGCTTCTGAGCTCCACGACAAAGTGCATCCGTAATAAAGGACCGACAGCCTATTTTCATGGCACCGGTTTTCAACGCTACAGAAAGCTCACCAGTCAAAGGGTCTAACCACGGAATGGTAACGTAGAAAACGCCAGGAAACATGTATCATCAAAATTTTTCTATACCCGGCGACTATCAAGCCGTTATACACAACACATGCGACACCAGGCGACAGCAGGCAAGCGTCGGAGAACGACAACCAGGCAAGCGTCGGGCAGCTTTTTTACAAAGACGGATGCTATGAGTAAGAATTCGGCTAAAGCCGTCACTTTAGCCACCTTCATTTCTATAGCTGGCAAGCCTGTAAACGAGGACAACCTACGCCCGATCTCGCTTACATCGTGTGTGGGGAGGCCCATGGTAACGATGGTGAGAGATCGGCTCTCAGAATACCTTGAGCCCCGAAACACATTTGCGGTCACATTGTCCGGCTTCCGACCTCACAAATCGTCCTAGTACATTCTCTTGCAACTCATTCGAGAAATAATAACCTGTAGCAACGTCACACAACGTTTTCTTTTTTTTAACACGAAAGTATTTTATGCCGGGGTCTACCAAGATTTCAGTGACGTATTTCCGTCACGGAAATGACGTAGAAAAAATACGCATGATCAGAAGACAAACATAAAAAGTTCCGTCACCGGGAGTCGAACCTACGACCTCTCGGGCCGTGACAAGAGATGCCGGGCACGCTAGCCACTGCGCCACGGCCACTTTTTTTTCTTTTCATCATGGTATTTACTAGAATGCGTATTAAATAGTACACAGTATCGCATACAGTTGCACAGTTGCAGTTCCATAGCGACAATAAGCGTACAAGCACTCTTGGGAAAGAAACGCGAAGGCTAAAGTCCTATAGTCTAGGGAAAGTGCTTCATAATGTGTTGCACAAGAAAAGTGGTGAGGCTAAGCACCTCTCCAAGATGGGGTACCAGTCAGGCCGAAAGTCAAGTTCATCGTAAACATCCTTTAATTGATAGCCATTCGAATGAAATGTGTGCGTGCAGAGGTGACCGGCTCTGCGTTGCGGTCCTGCATACGCGTCTTCCACAGACTATGTATACCGATAAGGAAAAACATATCGTACGGCACTTCATCAAGAGATGTTGGCATAAGATAACGAACAGTGTACGAATTAATTGCAAAGTTTTTCTGTAGATTTCGTTCAAGGACATCCCAGAATAGAATGGAGTCTTTACAGCTCACGAAGCAATGCTCTACTGTTTCAGGTACATCGCAGAGACGGTAGTTAACCGTAGAAACAAAAATACCTCTTGTTTGTAACCAAGTTTTAATGGGTAGTGTTTCAGAATAGAGTTGATAAAAAAAATTTTTTTTTGAATTGGGAGATATACATTTTGCGCATTCGTTCTAACACATCATGGCCTTGAAGAGCAAAGTATACTGAGCGGTACAACGGAGGAGGGAAGAGCATAGATAGTAAATATTTATACCGTGTCTTGCGTGAAACTGTATACAAATATTCTATTGAAAAACGGGCTTTAAGAAACTGAACTGTAAAGTAAACTTCCTGCATAAAGACCCGCAGACACGGGCGCGCGGAGAAGTTTGAAGAAACAACCAGGTCAGGTAAGAAATTAACAAGTGTAACTTGCAAGAACGAACGAATGATGGGATGGGTGCTGGCACGGAAAAAGAAAAATCGTGAAGCTGTATGGCATAGATACAGATGTTTTAAACCCAACCCTCCATCACTAACTCTCCTGAATATGTTATTACGACGCATGGGCTCAAAAGTCGAAGACTATACAAAAGTTGCAAAAATACGATGGAAGCGTTGCACATAAAACCTGGCACAATGAATAAGCTGCAACACATATTAAAGCTTCGTTGCTAAAAATGTATTACAAGCTTTGGCTCTCCCAAAAATTCAAAGGCGGTATGGGACAAATGCCTGTGCCCGCCGCTCAAACATAGGGACGCGCTCCTTCCAATAGCGCGCACTGAATCGATACGCATCTAGTGGCACACGAAGATACTTTGGTGGAATGCGAGTCCAATTAATCCCAGCAAACTGGTTCGGGCAAGATCGTCGTCACATAGCTGGTTTTGTCTCGAACCGTGCGCACACTTCTCGGCTAATGTAAACAATACGTATATGAGGAGTTAAAAGTTCGTCGTGACTACCGAAAGCATTGTTTGGCTGAGCACTGATGTCAGAATCACTGTCGAAAGGCACCAGGACGTTGAAGTTTCCGACCAAAGACCAGCGTTTTTGCGCGGCTCTGCGGTGTGTTAACCCGGGGATCTCCAGTTCCGCGAATGTTTTTTGTTTTTTTTCTGGTCTCCAGGGACAACGGGTGAGAACAAGTATTTGGGCCCATTATTTCAGCAGGTATTCATTTTGCATGAGTACATGAGTAAACCCAGTTCTCTGCAAGCCGGACTAGACTGACCTAAGCGAAGTGGCGCTAGACTAATTGCTCAAGAGGACAGCCTACCTGCTGTGCGAAAAAACACGCTTAATGAAAGGCTTGAATGTATTTTGGCTCGGCTTCAAAGTTTTTTTATCTTTTACTTGTGGCATGTAGTTCAAATGATGTGAAGCAATTATAGGCTCCTTCCTGTTCATGAAATTTATGTAGCCGTGGTTTGAAACTTTCTGGTTCTTCTAATACTGTCCTCAGAGAGACAGAGAGGTTTATTCACAGAAAGGCAGATAGGTCGGCCTGAGCGATAGCATGCTCTAGCCTGCTGGAGCCAACGTTTCGACAAGTGAACTTTTCTTCGTCAAGGCAACGTTGCTGCCCTGACGAAGACAAGTCAACTTGCCGAAACATTGTTTCCAGCGACGTTCTCTCTTGAATAACTTCCCATCGCTCCAAGCCTCTCCGTTCCTCTGAAATTCTGTCTCGTTTGGTGCTCAAGCTCTGTAAGAAAAATATGTGCGCCGTCATAACAAACGTGATTCAGTCAAACACGACGTGTCCTGCTCGTGATTGTTGATAATTTTCGCATTGGTTCGGATATACTGGGTTCAATGTTGGCTCATTATGTCCATATTTCAGTTGTGAATTAAATCTGGTTTTATACATTGACACTTTCACACTACGTGTACGTCTATGTTTTTAGATGCGAAGCATCTTATGCTCGGGGCTCTGTCCGTCCCTCCCGCGTCCCCCGTCCGCCGTCCCGCGTCCGGCCACTTTCATGAAGTAGGGAAGCACCCATTATGCGAACCAGAACAATGTAGTAATATGAAGGCCGTCAACCACTACCACAGTCATCAGAGTCATGGCGGAGAGCACAGAGAGGCTGCTTAGCAATGGCTAGGCAGGTGGTGTCTGTCGCCCAGGTTGACCCCATTCCTTGATCTTGCTTGCTTATGTTTGCAGGGGGGCTTAGTACGTCCCTCCTCCTTCCGCGTCCCACACCACCACAGCGCATGCGCGTCCCCCCCTATCCTCTCCTACGCTCACCCCCATTCTCTACTCTAGGAATCCTCTACTCTACGGAGCGGCTCCCGCGTCCCACAGCGCATGCGCGTCCCCTCCCCTTCTCTCCTTTAGGAATCCTCTACTCTACGGAGCTGCTCCCGCGTCCCACAGCACATGCACGTCCCCTCCCCCTCTCTCCTCCCCCTACGGTCCCCCCGTCCTGTCCTCTAGGAATCCTCTACGGAGCGGCGCGCACGACAGGTGGTGTGACAGCTGCATACTCCACTGGGGGGCGCCACGGTAGTTCCGCGGTATGAAAATAAAGGAGCGCGCGCGCCTCATTCTTTCTCCTGTGCAGCGCCGCGATGAGCGCCGGGACCGCTGCCGTGAAATGAGAGCGGCGACGTTCCTCCCGCTCAAGCTGACGATCTCCCCGCTGGGGAATTTTTTATTGTTAATACGAAACGTGCAACAAAAAATCCCCATCTCCCGCTAAAGGGAACCATGTGTGGATGCGAAGCAGCGGGGAGATAATTAGTTTGAGCGGGAGGAAAGTCGCCGCTCTCATTTCACGGCAGCCCTACTTCATGAAAGTGGCCGGACGCGGGACGGGGGGACGCGGGAGGGACGGACAGAGCCCCGAGCATAAGATACTTCGCATCTAAACAATCACATCATAACCACGGAGTGAATGATGATGAGTGGGCGAAGCTCTGGAGGTTCATCGGTAAACCATGAATCTTCGTCCAGTACACCATCAAAGACGTGACAAACACTGTGTGTATATATACAAGAAATTTTATTTATTCGGAAATGGTAGCGAGACGTGGCTTCCGGTGCCCCTTCATTATAACGGCTTTATGGTCGGTGAAGAGGAGGGATAGGGGTTCTTATATGGTTCCGTAGAGGATTCCTAGAGGGGAGAGGGGGTGAGCGTAGAGGAGAGAGAGGAGGAGAGGACGCACATCCGCTGTGGGGATGTGGAACGCGGACGCCGCTCCGTACAGGAGAGGATTCCTAGAGGAAAGGGGGTGAACGTTGGAGAGGAGAGAGAGGGGACACGCGTGCTCTGGAGGGCTGTAGGACGCGGGCGCCGCTCCGTACAGTAGAGGATTGCTAGAGGAGAGAAAGGGGGTGAGCGTTGGAGAGGAGAGAGAGCTGGAGGGGGACGCGCATGCTCTGGATGAGTGTAGGACGCGGGAAGCAGGGATGGACTAAGCCCCCGCAAGCACATCCAAGCAAGATCAAGGAATGGAGCCAACCTGGGCGACAGACACCACCTGCCTAGCCATTGCTAAGCTGCCCCTCTATGCTCTCGGCCATGACTCTAGTGACTGTAGTGGTGGTGGACGGCCTTATTGTACTAGTGTTCTGCTTGACATAGATGGCCACACGGCCTGCGGGACGCTCTGCTTCCTCGGTGCACACGATGGGAACTAGAAGTGGTCTGGAACGCGCTTATTCTTCATGGTCATCAGCGTCATCGTCATCATTATCACGAGATACTGCCGGTTACGCCTGACGCAGGACAAGGTTAGACTAAGAGGAGCTTGGCCCCTAAAAATTATTATTTTTTTGTCGATCGAGTTTGCTTTACTGAAAAATCAGTCAGCTTAAGCTTCGCCGCTTCAGAACCCAGGAACAAAATTAAAAATATTCCCCATCTCCCGCTAAAGGGAACCTGTGGATGCCAAGCAGCGGGGAGATAATTAGCTTGAGCGGGAGGAACGTCGCCGCTCTCAATTCACGGCAGCGGTCCGGGCGCTCATCGCGGCGCTGCACAAGAGAGAACGAGGCGCGCGCGCTCCGACATTTTCATACCGCGGAACTACCGTGGCGCCCCCCAGCGGAGTATGCAGCTGTCACACCACCTGTTGTGCGCGCCGCTCCATAGAGGATTCCTAGAGGAGAGGACGGGGGGAACGTAGGAGAGAGAGAGGGGGAGGGGACGTGCATGCGCTGTGGGGGTGTGCGACGCGGGAGCCGCTCCGTAGAGTAGAGTATTCCAAGAGGAGAGAGGGGGGAGAGGACGCGCATGCGTTGTGGGGATGTGGGACGGCGGAGCCGCTCCGTGGAGTAGAGGATTCCTAGAGGAGAGAGGGGGGAGAGGATGCGCATGAGCTGTGGGACGTGGGCGCCTCTCCGTAGAGTAGATGATTCCTTGAGTAGAGAAAGGGGGGTGAGCTTAGGAGAGGATAGGGGGAGGGGACGCGCATGTGCTGTGGGGGGTGTGGGACGCGGGGGCCGCTCCGTAGAGTAGAGGATCGCGGCGCTGCGCAGGAGAATGAGGCGCGCTCAGTCATTTTCATACCGCGGAACTACCGTGGCGCCCCCCAGCGGAGTATGCAGCTGTCAGACCACCTGTCGTTCGCGTCGCTCCGTAGAGGATTCCTAGAGGAAGGGACGCGGGGGACCGTAGGAGAGGAGAGAGGGGAAGTGCATGCGCTGTGGGGGGTGTGGGACGCGTGAGCCGCTCCGTAGAGTAGATGATTCCAAGAGGAGAGAGGACGCGCATGCGCTGTGGGGATGTGGGACGCCGGAGCCGCTCCCTAGAGTAGAGTATTCCTAGAGGAGAGAGGACACGCATGCGCCGCTCCGTAGAGTAGATTCCTAGAGTAGAGGAAGGGGGTGAGCGTAGGAGAGCACAGGGGGAGGGGACATGCATGCGCTGTGGGACGCGGGGGCCGCTCCGTAGAGTAGACGACTCCTAGAGGAGAGAGAGGGAGAGGGCACGCGCATGCGCTGTGGTGGTGTGGGACGCGTGAAGGAGGGACGGACAAAGCCCCCTCCAAACACATGCAAGCAAGATTAAGGAATGGGGTCAACCTGCGCGACAGACACCACCTGCCTAGCCATTGCTAAGCAGCCTCTCTGTGCTCTCGGCCATGACTGAAGGAATGGGGTCAACCTGGGCGACAAACACCACCTGCCTAGCCATTGCTAAGCAGCCTCTCTGTGCTCTCGGCCATGACTCCGATGACTGTGGTAGGGTTGGCGGCCTTCAATTACTACAGTGTTCTGGTTCGCATAATGGGTGCTTTCCTACTTTATGAAAGTGGCCGGACGCGGGAGGGACGGACATAGCCCCGAGCATAAGATGCTTCGCATCCAAAAATGGTTAACGAAATTTAACGAATGGCCGCATTGCCCAAGCGGCCAGCGGACCTGAAAGAGGGCACGAACACATTCCCCTTGCATGCAAAGTGGGAAAGGAGAACTTCCGCGGCAACCCTCCTCCTCTCGTTTTCGGCCTTTCCATCTATTTCGTGCCTTCACCAGTGACGTCATGAAAGAATTGTTCTGTTTGTGATTTATTTATAGTTGGATGCCCGGCAGCCGCCAGTGGTAAAAGTGGGGCTGCCGCTGCGTATCAGCACGCGACAGCGCGTCCCATGGGAGGTATAGGGACTTTCCGCCCTCTGGTATATCAGTGATGAAGTGTGATAACGCCACGTACTGTTTTGCGCACTGTGCTTATCATCTCTCTCCCTCGCCACCCGAAGCATTCATAAGTCGCTGCGACGCCCAAGAGGCGAGCCACTTTGTAATGTGACCTTTAGTTGTTCACCGGCAGCCAGGTTGCTGTCCGGTTACATTGGTATGTATAAAGGCATGCTGTTCTACCGGCTGGCTTTCTCAACGCGTCGTGCATCACCCACAGCACTATCCCGCTGCCGCCGTCCTTGCAAGCCCCCTATTTAGTGCCAGTGTGACCGATACGCCGGCGGCGTATCGAGTAACTCGCTGAATTAGTGCAATGGTGAAGCAGGAATGAACTGTCATGTTCAGTGCTTCGTGCAGATGGCGCTTTTAGGGGTGAAGCTCCTTAAGGTCCAGGCTCGTACACCACTTCCCACGTAGCTACGCTAGTACGATGACGTTGCCATCATGACACAGCACATGCAAGGTAACCATTATACGCCATGACGATGATGATGACGCTGATGGCGATGAAGAAGAGCGCGTTCCAGACCACACGTTCTCTTTCTGCCTTGGATGAAAACGATCGTGAACGCGCTCTCGCCCGTGAAAGGCAAAACGGCAACGCCGACAACTTGATGCTACCCCGGGGTTGTATATACAGTACACACGCGTTGTCACTCATTTACATGCGCTAGTGGGGAATGTCGCGGGTGATTTACGGTAAAAACGATCCCCAGCGCTTGGCTCACTCGTCATGATTCACTTCGCGGAAATGCCAGATTTTTTTTAGATGGGAAGCAGCTTATGGTCGAGCCAGTTCCCTCCCTGCGCCGTCCACAACCCCACTGCGCATGCGCAAAAGCTGGCCAAAGCTTCCGTAAGAGACCGCTAGAGGCGCCACGGCAGCTCCGCTAGGTGAAAATGACCCCCCGCGCGCTCCGCTCATGTTCCTCCCGGCAAGGCCACCGGCAGCAATGCTGCTGCTACTGCTGCGAAGAGGGCTCGAGCCGCTGCCGCGAAACGGCAGCGGCGGCAAGCCGACCCCATACTTCGAGCGAGAGAAGCGGGAAGGCGCCGTTAACGCCGCTTGCAAGAATCCAGGGAAGCAACAAGAATCCGCGCAGCCGAAACGCAACGTAAACGCCCAGCAGCGGATCCTGAAAGAGCGCGCCAACGCGAGTCGGCAGTAAAGGCAGCGAAACGCTTGAAGCAACTGCTGCAACCCGGCACGGAACTGAAGTCGACCCATGAGCTGCTTCGCATGCTACTCAGGGTTCCCTTTACGGGCAGATGTGTGTAATTTTTTTCTGCTCGCGTAAACTCCGACCACCGACTGCTATCGCGTGCAACAAAATTTGTTTACATTTTCAAGCGCCCTTGAGTAATCCACGCCTGTTGTCTGCTTTTTTGTTAGCATCTATTTGAGAACCAGCACAATTTTACGGGTGGAATTGTTGGTGGCACCTGTATCGCCTATGTATATAACATGGAGGAAGGAATGCTAAGGAGAGGCCCTCTCTCCGAGCTGCAGTGAACGAAAAGTGTGGCGGAAGTCACGTGCTTTTGCAGGGGCTTGTGGGATTCCTTGGTCACGCCGTTGACGCCGTCGTCTCGCGTCGTTCGGCTTATTGACCGAGCCGGCCTCAGTTGTTCCGAATCTGCATTTTTATGTGATCGTTGCGTTTCGCGGATGACGTAAGGTTTGGGAACTTTATCCTACATTGAGCGTTGGTCGTCATGGTTGCGTGCATTCAGCATGCCGTCGCGAGTGGTTGTTTTCGAAGACCGCGACAGGTTCTCCGAAAAGACACCGCGCCGCAGCTTGGCTGTTTGCCTTCGGCACCGTGCTGTTGCATCGCTCCGCGGTGAAAGGCTGCATTTCCGACAAGAGAACGACACCTCCGTTGGCTCTTAATGTGGGAGACAGGGGTGGCCCATTCCCGCGCACGACGGTGACAACGATTTCAAAGCATTGGCCCGGTGCGCTCACCGAAGGCTCCATCGTCAAGAGTAGAAAAGATGTGCCTGACCCAATCGCATTTGACGCACTAAGGCGATTTGCGAAGCAGCTTGAAGTGTTCGGATTCCTTTACGTTCTGTGCGCGGTAATTTTATCTGGCCCGAAGTTTTCTTCGAAGCGGTCGTAGTCGACCGAACCGCCCCGCTGCAGCTTGGCCTGGAGCGCTGCGACGTTCGTGCTTAACGTTATGAATTGGAAGGCCAATTCAGATGTCACTGTTAGATTATGTCGCGTACCCTGTACTTACTGCTTCTCCTTAGAAGAAAAAAAACGAGTTGTCCGCGGCGACTACCCTGCCGTGCTGCACTGTTGCTTCCTTGCACTGAGCTGAATAAACTTGAAGCACATAGCGTAAAGTTTATTAGAATAGCTCAATAGCAACACTTGCACACATTAAAACAACACAACTAACGGTGACGAACAACGACTGCATCAGTTATTGACCTTTAAACTGAGTTAATTTCGTGTACATCTGCCTGACTTGAACACTGTACAGGCTCTCGGTCGCCTGCTTGCCAACATGAAATAAGCGCATGTTAACGTAATTTTCTGCAACACTCCTCACGAGATGTTTGTAGTGGTTGTCAAGTGGAAAGTTGTCGAACACGTGCTCATGGAGCTCTCTAAAGAGCTCTTTACCTTGAAATGCATCAAGGACCTCATGCACAATATCAAGGAGCAGCGACCTTGATGACTTTTTCAGGTGCACTGCAATTCGGATCACCGACTCCGATTTCTGACAAATCTTCAATACACTATCTGACCGGTAGGTAAGCCCGCCTCTGTTTTTTCGGTCAATGAGTGAGTACGTGCTTCCACGTTCTCTTGTGAGCAGTGCACTTGTGCAGTGCTCGCAAGTCAATCTTCAGGCGAGTTTATGCGCTACATACCCTGCCATATATGTTACAATCCGACCACCACATTCACTGATGTAGCCAGGGGCAACAATATAGTTGTGATCAGCAGCTGTTATTTCGGATTGTCGAGCAGCTTCGCTGTCTACAAGTTGCCTCCTTTGTGCCGATATATTTAGCAGTTCTGTAGAAACAACCTTTGAAGCACTGCTGCATGAAAGTATGGCAATTCTGTCAAGGCTCAAACAGTTGCCTGTCCATACATCGGCCAGTTCATTCTGCACAATTATTTTTTTAAAAGCAGCACGAAATTGCTGCGTAGTGGGGGTTGTCATTATGCCCGCCGTGTGCTCGAATCAGGCCAAAAAAACAGTTCTAGATGATCCTGACAAATTTTGTGGGCCGGAATGTACTTTAGCATTCGTTTTTCAGTGCCAAGAAAATGAAAAAGATTGATCAGGCTTTGCATGCAGATAATGAAACCTAGAAAACCTGTCTTTCGGCCTGTTTCAATCATTCGTCTCCCGGTTCCAGGCTCCTTCAAGGAGGAGAGATAACGTGTTGTGATTTTAAACATGGTGTCAACAGCTGCAGTGTTCTTTTCACTGACAGGTTTCTTACAACCCTTTTGATAAAGACTTCTCGAGTTAAGGGCATCGAATGTGTCATTGATCTTCAACAAAAAATTTTCTGTTGCCTGTGTGCCACAGAATCCTTCTAGGTGAAGTGCCCTGCACTCTGCTAAGGCTGTCGCTACAGAAGTGCTCATCACTTGGGCAGCGAGCCTGACCTTCATGGGCTGCCGCTGCCACTCAATGTGGGCTCTGCGCAACTTATTTGCCATGTGGAGCCCTTGTTTCTGCTGCACATTATTAAGACGCTCAATATGGTGCCAAGACACCGTTCCTCCCTGGCGATCAATGAAACATCCCTTATTTGCGAGTGCATTTCTCAGAAGTTTCAGCTATGGCAGGGATCCAAAAATGCAGCTACTGGGTCCTGGTTAGCTGGGTGAGGAAAAAGTTGTTTTCAGATCCTCCACATGCTGGAAATCACACCCAAGCTCTTGTAGCATTGCCAGATTTGCTGGTGCGCCATCGCAAGTAAGTGAGACAACCATAGCGCCAACGTCATGTGCCTTATGAAGGCACTGGGTCACAAGATTTGCTCTCTGTGTGCCAACTAGGCCATCCACGAGAAAGTAGCCAAGTGGCAACTTCCACCGCCCATTAATAGCGACAGCCATTATTACAAATGCAGCCTTTGCTTGTGGTAGCGAGTCACTGTCAATGACAGCGCCAAAGTCAACAAGTCCCTCAAAGTTACGTTTGTTCCACTGAATGTTTTGCCGAATTGCCATTTCGTCAACCATGAGGCTGCAGATTGTTTTATACCCTTTGCTTGCCGATTCTGCACACTTCATTTTTAGTGCGTTGAAAGCTTCTGTTGACAGCCCTGCTTGGCCATCAACAGACTCGTACCACTTTCTCTGTGTTCTGGGATGTGGGAGACACGTATCAAACACTTTCCTCACATACTGGTAGGCTCTTGGGGAATAGAAATTTAAAGTTAAAGCAAATGTCCTCAGTTCAGGGGAGTACTTATTTGTAGTGCCAATTCCGCCGTGCTTTGTTGACTGCCTTTCAAGCAGATGCTTATTTACTTTGCCTAGGCCATCTAGAACCGACACTTGCTCTCTTAGTAGGATATTCTGCTTAGTTAATGCTGCTAGGACAGATTTAAGTTCAGCATTTTTCTTTTGAAGTCTCCGCCTTGTTTGCTGCAGCCTTTTGATGCATTTTTTCGATTGAGCTTGCATTGCAGAAAGCAATGTAGCCCTTGCTCTCAGGTAAGCTTTTTCGGGTGTGTCCTCCTATGAAGAGAAATAGAAAATATAGCACATCATTAGAACAATGCACACGCAAGCCTCACATATTAGTTTTTATATTGTGCACGGGTAAAGCACAAAATACTAGGAGTGTCTAGACGAAAGCAGAATAAAGATGCTCCGTTTATGCTATAACTCTACTTGTATTATAAATTGTGTCATCTCTGATAGATATGCTCAGCATGCTATTACAATGCACAGAAAACTAGTGCGATTATCTTTTTCTCGCTGAATATATCACAGTAGCACATCACTTGCCTAGTTGTATATTTTACCACTCCATACCCCACATTCTAGGTCTTACACAGCTACAAGTTTAACCTCATTTTTGCTTGGACGAAAAGTACAAAACTTGCCTATAACCTTATAAATAAAACAATGAGTTACCTTCCACAATCACTTCGATGACAGTATTTTGTCACTTCAACCATCGATACCAACATACAGTATCTGGATTTCTCGCACTTTTATTACCGAAATTTTTTTTGTCAGCGAAGTCATCTGCAGTTGCTGTGTTCTTTATTCTTTGCTAATTCACAATATATGTAAGAATATTTAACTTGCATTAGTGTTTAGTCAAAAGGTAAAAAGGAAGGCGCCTTCCAAAAAAAAGGCTAAAATAACAGAGATGTTTCGGTTGTACTAGGGCCTTGTTCACCATTGTGAACGAGGCTCCTGCACGGGATCCGAAACATTTGTTATTTTAAAGTTTTTCCTGGTCGGCATCTTCCTTTTACCTTCAGACCATGAGTATTCCTGACTAGGCGAGTTTCTTGACTTCATTTTGTGTCTCAATTTGTAATGCCTGAGTGTTGTTTAATCATCGGTATTGCTGTTTTGTTTGTTAAATAATCACATTCTACTTTATATTCCCAGTGTGATGCCCCCAGAGGTATAATAAATCAACAAAGTTTACTCACTGATTTTCTTCTGCAAGCTGCAGAGGCATCCAAGCAGAAGATTCCATAACAGACTCCTCATCTTGATGTGAAGGTCACTCACACACTTAAGATTTCATTGGGTTTATTGATTCCTTTGCATACAGAGCACAATGCTGAATAATTAGCGGATATTAGTAAAGATCGTCACTGCAGAATCGCACTAAGTCCACTCACACAGTGTGTGTGCCTGCACATGCTTTGTTAAATATTAATCTAATAGTGCATGCTGTGGATGGGTCATTCAAGCTACCAGATATATACATGAGCATATGCACAACACTATGACATTCATGGTGTTGAATTGTGCTTGCAAAATAGGCGCACTTGGAAGGGGCAGGTTACCATTGCTCGTCTCCTACTCCTTGGTGTCTCAACAAAGGTTGGGGTGGATGGCAATGCCGGAAGTTCCTGCACAGTATAAACAGTTTACTAACACGGCCCACTTCAAAATTGCCCGTGGCCCCATTCGTCTAATCATTATCAGAAATAAAGCAGAATGTGAGGCTAACCACATCATTGCTTGACGTGCCCACAGCAAGACCAAAGAAACAGCTTTTATACTAGGAAACCAAAGCCATATGACCTCATTGGAAAAGAAAGCAAAGCTTGCTTATTGTCACAGTCTGCCACACTCACCAGTATGTTAAGGCAAAATTGAAAGTTCACCTATTTTATTTATAACTAATGTGCTTATGTTCATAATCTTGAAGCATTGCACCTACAAAAGCAACCATAGTAGCACAGCACTATGGCAGCATGAAATCATAAAACTTCAAAATTACTGCATGAATTTTCAGTTGTGCAATTTTCCTTCAGGAGTGCTCACTTTGACATATTTGGAAACCTTGTCATACAGCCATAGAAAAAAATGTTTACCACTAATAGACAATTTTCGTATATAGCACCAAGCATTTTACACCTGACATCTTCAACATCACTGCCACTGAACTTGTTCTGATTCAGTAAACTTTACTGAATTGGGCCTATTTCGAAAAATCTAGAATATTTCATTGATAACACACAACTGACTTTGTGAAATACGTTTTGGACATCAAAATATTTGTCAATCCTGACGACGATTACTTGCAGCAGGACACTTACACAACCTCTTTGTTTTGACCGATGAACACATGCAATGAAAGCACATAAGAGAGTACTGCTGTGGTTACTTGTGTGCTTATGAGGTTTCAGAGGAGGTGCCATCCTCCATAGAGAATCTTTGGACAACCTACTGTACACTGGTACATTCATCAGCAAGCAAGGGACTGTAACAATGACCTGCAGGCAGCACTTAACTCTAGATTTGTAGAATCACAAATGCTGTTCCACTTCAAGCAGTGAAAAAGACCGGGATTAGAAATGCATCAAGATGATCAGAAACTTGCTGTTGTAAAGTCAAAGGCTTCTAAAGGCCCTGGTGTACACTCCAGCATTGCAATGTCATCTACAGGTCGTATAAAAAATATTCTGTAGAAATATGCTTAACAATCCTAACATTACTAGAATGTGTTGAATGCTGCCTGAAGGTTTAAGGAAAATTGCTAGTGCGTCGAGACAATTTGAACTAAAATCACTGTGACCTGGTGTCAAGAAGAAATGCCATACAGAAAAAATTATCTATTGGTGACTCATAGTCATGAAATCACATATTGTAAAATACCTGTTCTGATGGGCCTGGCAGAGACTACTGGCTGTGACTGACATCCACAGGTTCCTGGAGGAAATTTTTATATTCTAGAAACATGCTTGTGCCTTGAAACATAACATCTTTTATTTGAAGCAGCTATTAAAAGTGAAGGAGAAGCATAACACTACTAGAGCGTGTTGTATGCTGCCTGAAGGTTTAAGAAAAATTACTAGTGCTTTGAGACAATTGGGACTAAAATTCCTATTGGCTAATGCCAGAAGAAATGCCTTTCAGGAAAATTAAACTGTTTGCCACTTTGACACTTCATGTAGTTGTAGTCACAAAATGACATATCGTAAAGTACCTGTTGTGATGGGCCTGGCAGGGCCTCGATTTCTGTGATATCCAAAGGTTCCTGCGGAAATAATTTTTTTTACATAAATGCGCTTCTACAAAAACATCACTGGTATTTTATTTTAGGCAGCACGAAAACTGCGTGCACGTGAGCCCTGCATTCACAGAACTTTTTGAATGAACTTCCCTCGGACACATTGTAAATATGCGTGACCTCCCAAAAAAGTACTGTCCAGGCAAGGGCCTTTGTAGTCCCATGCAAGCCTGCCCCCTGTTTCTGTTTAAAAGGTCTGCTAAGAGAGAGTGCTTGCAAGGTTCGCAGCAGCCAACACAAACTCGTGACGCAGGTGGTGGTTAGTTGTTTACAATAAAACCAGAGGCGCGTTTCACGTGCACTGCCGCGACATGCACTTTGAAATTGATTTTAAATGTTTTTAGGATATATTATCCGTTAATATTTCGTAGATGATGCGTGTGTGTCCACACAAACCTATTCCACAAGTTATATCGCCTTCAAAATTTTTTGTCATTCCTCCTTTAAGTAATACTGCTGGTGTGTCAACAATTCAGACAAAAATTCCTGTCAGATGGTGAAAAATTTATCTGGTTGTGACTTCCACTGCGACAGAAACACAGAAACTGTAGTTCTTCGAGTACCTGTAGTCATCGCAAAATGGCACTTTCATGTGATACCTGTTGCAGTGGAGAGGCTCCAGAAGGGCCACTCGGAGCTGTCATTTCTGACTGGGCATCTTGCTGAGCTGTCGCAGCAATAGCTGCACCATCTCCTCGCTGATGCGAAAGGGGTGTCTGTCGCAAATGAATAATAAGGTGTATGACAGATTTAAAGTGGTACTCCAGCCTCAGGCGTATTTAATAGAATGTATGCATGTAATTCAACAGATATATCATTATAGCAGTTCTACAATATTGTAAGATGGGAGAGTAGGGGGGGGTCCACTATGCTGAGTCTCACTCAGCCATCACATAGAGCTGTCCATGTAGTGCATATGGCATGTATATAAATAATAAGAAACACAGGACTGTGATCAAAGCTTTCCATCATGCAGATGTTGTTATTTTTTCCCTATCTGCCTGTTTTCTTATAGTGTGCGACATTTACTCTCTGCTTCATTTTTCCAATTGATGCTTTTCCAATTAATAGATCACATTGCTCTGCACACAAAGTATCTGTTACAAGTCCCAGGTGCTAAGGCAAATGACAACAAAAAAATGCTCAGACAAATTAACACACCTATGCACCTCAATGAACATGTTTGTATACAAGAAATAACACCTACACATTATGAATATAATGCTGTAACAAAGCACAGTGTGTAGTGCTCAAACTTGAATGCACTGTACTCCCTAAAGCGTGTGAATAAGTAGGTCTATTTAAATTAAACTAAATTAATTATGACAAGTATTGTTTTCCTTAATGCTTCACAGGTTTTGTTGAAAAACGAAGGCGTGCATTATCTAAATAAGAAACATTTGTCACCACGTAGAACATCATCAAATAATTTGTCTCACAAATTGCATTTCTATAATAAGTTCATTGCGATCGGCACGGCAAGAAAGTACTGTAGCCACGCTAGTGTAATGTCGAAAAAAATTTAATTCACACTTTATGCCATTTCCTGTACAATCACCTGAGTAATATGCCGATGTACAGGCATGCAGTTAAGTTACATGTCTGCCTAAAAGGTTGAGGGTTTAAATCTCCAGCTCGCGTCATTAATGGTTTCTCACCGAAGCAGGGACGGCATCCTCGCGCAGGCGAACTACCAGCGGGGACGCCCGATTGAAGTGCTCAGGTGCTAAGTGTTTTGAGCACACACAAGCCCATTTCGCTGGTTCCCTGTCGCGATGGTCGGGTCTAATGGCTTCGATCCATAGCCTCCTTCGACGGGTATCTTTGGGAAACCTGTTCGAAAGCGATGATACATGTACGCAAATTCGCTTACATTAATGACACGTGGACAAACAGCCATGAATAAATTGAAACACTGTGCAATCACGACGCAGACAAAGCGAACGAAAGGATGAACTCGATCCGGCGCTGCGTCGTGGTTGCGCTACGTTTTAATACGCTCAGGAAGTGTCACCAACTGGCCTAGCTTTCAGTTCCTCTAGAGCCGTGAATAAACCTGAGGAACACTACGCTGATGTATGCAGCATCGTGCATTACGTTCTGCGAGGATGCGTTTACTCTCCATCATGCCGTACGTCGAATATAAAGAAAATGCACTACACTTACGCGTGGAAGGTGACGCCTGGTTCCTCTTTTATCGTGCGCGAGCGGCACCCGGGAACACTGCAGGAGGGCATTGCAGCTCCTTCGTTCTTGATCTGATGAAATCACATGCTTCGTTCTCCGGTTCGTCTGTCAGCTGGCGGCGTCCCGGCGCTCTGCCCGACGCGACGCGACATCTTCTGCTAGCCGCTAACGGAGCATGCAAGGTCTATCCAAATAGGTCGCGAAGCTTCGGGCGAAAAGCGGTTCAGATCCTATTGTCAGCGACATCAGCATGGCGAGTTATGGGAGTAGCGATTGAAGCGCGACTAGGTGTGGTGGGAACAAACACTAATAACAAAAAACCTAATTTCATTCAACAACAAAATAATATTTATATTTTATGACCGAGATTTATTTCAGAATAACATTTATTTAGATCCAGTGTACAAAGAATTCATGAAAATGTATATGCATTATCAAAAATCTTCTTATTAGCGCCCTCTAAAGAATGACACATGCCATTGCTCTGCGACGCACTCCTTGTAGTGTTCGGAAAGGCGCGCGTAAAGTTCGTCTGCTACGAAACGCCCCCTCACGTGTTTAGGTCTTGTGCACATGCATTAGTTTTTGCTAATTATTTTGGTGGGAACTTTATTTTTGCTGTGTGTGGAGTTGCGAGGTGCGTTGTAACGCGGGTGAGCACGTTTAGTACCGTGCCCGACGGGCACGGTGTCGTACGGGACGATGCGGCCAACGGTTGGCACGGAGCGCTTTCCTCGGTACCCACGGAAACGATGTGCTGTACAAGGATGCAACAGCAACTCCCGTACGCCTGGCATTTCACTTCACCGTTTCCCTCTCATTCCCACAAGGTGAGGCAAAAGTATAGTACTGTTAATAAGTGCACGTAGAGTTGTGCAAGGGAAAGTCATGGTGCTTTGAAAAAAAAAGGGGGGGGGGGGTATAAAGCTTGACGTTGTGTTACAGTTATCGTTTGATTCCACCTCAGGTTTGGCTCGGAGCAAGTGGTGTCAAATACTCTAGGACTTCTCAAGCTATCACAATAGCGCAAGTATTGTGCGTCACTCGGATCGCTTCAAACGATTCGCTTTAATCGTCTATCTCAGTGCCATATATCACTATCGCATTAAAATGCTTGTTGTGATTGTTGCTTCCGGCCCTTGGATGCGCAAGCAATATTTCCATCGCAGTGCTGTGCCGTGCTTTTCTGTGCTGCGTTGCTGCTACATCCTTCCTGCTATGTGCTTTTACTTACTGCCATCGATCGCTTTCTGTTGCAGTGATCTATATTTTTTTTCTTTTTACTTATCTATCGCGACACAATTGCCAAAACAATGCTACCATGAAATTGCAGGCGTGAATCCTGGGTGAGGTTCTGCAGAAACCCGTGTCTGCATGATAAGACGCCGGGACAGCTGCGGCTCAGAGTGGTGTGCTCGCTGCAATTTCGTGAATCGGCATTCCTGCGGCCCGGTTTTCTTTGTCAAGACGCAGTACCTACGGTATTTCCTGTCATCGGTAAGTAGAACTATGAGCCGTATTTCTCGCTACAATTTGCTTGCATGCACAATTATTCACACAAAAGATAGTGTGTTTATAGGTAATATATAGAAGAGTTAATAGATCGAGAGAATTGATTGAAACAACTGCTTTAGCATTAAGAATTCATTCTCAGGAAAAAAAATTAATAAGCGCATACTGCGTCTTTCTAGCAGGCGCCGGAGCTAACCATGACAACACGTGTGGTGACCGTGGCCAGCATCGTGTCCAGGCTTCAAAGACTGAAGGTGACATTTGTAGCTTTTCACCAAAGATACACGTTGCATAAATCTTTCGTATCGTGTCTGCAGAGTCGGGTTCGCCAGGCTACGTGAACTCGTACCTCCCAGAAAACGCCTTGTCCACGGGCTGCCAAGCGAATGAGACGGCCGCGCGGAAAGTATCCAGTTTAGCAGGTGACCTTGCTTTTTGAAGCGAAGACAGCTTATAAAGATTGAAAACATGACTACTATCCTGCAATAAGCCACCCCCCCCCCCCTTCCCAATAAAGAAACTGCAGGGTGGTGCGCAACGGAGGGTCATTGCGACCACACCTACGCCCGTCCATCACATGGATGCGTAGCACCTTCCCAAGAAGTCCCAGGTAACTTCTGGCCCGATGTAATCTCTGGGGTGCTCTCATCACTCCTTCCTTTAGTTTTCTTTTCTTCCTCGTTCGACCGGCTAAATTGTACCATGTTATCTACCTCATTCGCAGAACACCGGGACAACGTTCTCGTGGAAAACACCGTTCCTGCACAAGAGGCCAGAGTGAACGCGGCTCCACAGGTTCCGTCGGTTCTCGAGGCGACATTCATCCGACTTCCTGAAGGCAGCGCCTCCGAGACGGAATTATCGGGAGCAGAAGGTAACCTTGCCTCTCGGAGCTTAAGCAACGTATATAGAGCGGAAACACCACTGTTCTCAGACAATAAGTGCAAGCTCAATAAACTGCAGGGTGCAGCGCAACAAGGGATCATTGCGACCACACGTACGCCCGTCCATCACATGGATGCCTGGCACCTCCCCAAGAAGTCCTAGGTAACTACTGACCCGATGTAATCTCTGCGGTGCTCTCGTCACTTCTTCCTTTAATTTTCTTTTCTTCCTCGTTCGACATGCTATATTGCACTATATCTACCTCATACGCAGAACACCGGGACAACGTGCTGGTGGACAACGCAGTTCCTGTACAAGAAGCCAGAGCTAACGAGGCTCGACAGGCCGCATTACCACAGGCTCCGTCGGCTGCACAGACTCCAACAATCAACTCTGTCACTGGCGTAGCTGCTGAAGTTTTAAGCCAAGGTGAGCATTAGTGAGTCATTTTGAACGTCAACATGCCATCTTCTTTCACAAACATGTGAGGCAAGAGTAAAAGCCATAACAACGGTAAAAAATTTCGCCCCAGTACAAAAAGTTTGTTCTGAAAATCATTGCATCACTCATTGGAATACAAAACCCCTCATGATGCGATGTCCTGCCATTGGCTATATCTCTAGAGCTCCCAAAAATTATCCTTGCAATATGGTGAAATATCGCGACTAAAAAGTGGTCTTTCAGAAAAATAACTGTTTTTGCAAAGATTTCATGTCACACCAAACATACAATAACAGAAAAGGAATTTCTGTGACTTTGTGACTATTTGTGCGCATATCGACGTGCACGCCACAAATAGTCTATCGACGAAATCTATGATTCTATACAATGTTATATGTTTGTGTATCTACAAATATTCATTTTACTTAACCTCACTGCACTGGGCACAATCTCCTACAACATGAAATGTAGACCGGGCAGGTCTGCCTATTCGCGCAGAATCACTCGTCAAGCGGCCACATCCTGAAATACGCTGAAACGTTCCCTTCTATGTCAGTCAACAATGTGAAAGCCAGCAGGTGGACAGTAATTCATATGCCTTAATTTTGCACAAATAACCATCCGGAAAATCATTTCTCCATCCTTGTGTAACCCTATATGTTCTAGAGGTATTGTTTGTCTAAGGTATAAGGTAATAAAGAGAGTATACTGCATTGCCACCGAATGATCCTTCTATCATAGAGCACTTGTTCATAACGGCATGTGCGCAATCACCGATCCTTTTCATTTTGCAAAGCTTCTGTTAAATATTATGAAGTGTTTACGTTTACAGCTCAGAAAGATGTCACGAAGAGTGGTCATTATCATATGATTTCCTTAACGACTCCTATTATGCGTCGAACATCTACAAGGCGTACTCCTTAAAAAACCCGCATCTCTCACAGTGCCCTGCACGAGTCACCGCGACGTGCGGAGGAAAACCAAGGAGCTGAAGGCGAAGCTGCGGGAACAGCGGGACTTAAACCGGAGGCTGCAAGCAAGGTTGCAGAGGCAGCGTCAAGCCCTAACCCTTGGGGAAGTCGTCCGAAGCGTCCGCTCACACGTGTCTCCAGCTGTTGCAGCACTCGTGGAGGCTCAGCTGAGGATGAACAACGTGAGCCGCTTTGGTCGCCGCTGGTCGAGCCAAAACAAATCCTTTGCCCTTGGACTCTACTTCCATAGCCCAAAGGGCTATAGGTACTGTAGGCGACTCCTAAGGCTGCCGTCAGTGCGATCTCTGCAGTTGTGGCTTAAGCGAGTCCCGTTAAGGGTTGGGTTCTTCCCGCAAATCTTCGACCTTATAAAGAGACGAGCGGCTACCTTTTCCATGAGTGACAGAGCCTGTTGCATTGTTTTCGATGAAATGCACATCAAGAGAGAGCTTTCGTACAACCCATCCCATGACAGATTCGAAGGCCTGGAAGAATATGGTGTTCAAGGAAATAACCTTTGCAACAATAACCTTTATGGCTAAAGGTATCCGAACGGCGTGGAAACAACCCCTTGGCTATTTTTTCGCGCATCGGGGGGCACCTGCGAGTGCTTTGAAGGACCTGCTTTTTCAATGCTGCAAGTCCCTTTGTGACGCTGGCTTGCAACCAGTGGCTGTGGTCTGTGACCAGGGAAGCCAGAACGTGTCCCTTTTTGCAAGCCTTGTGACTACCGAACAGCCCTATACAGACATCGACGGGCGGAGGCTCTTTTTCATTTTCGATGCTCCTCACTTGCTTAAGTGCTTGCGAAACATGCTCTTTAAGTATGATTTCAAAATAGGGAATCATCTTGTGAAGAGCCATTACATAAGAGATACTTACGAAAAGGACCGCGCGCGGGAAATTCGTTCCATCCCAAGACTGAGCGACAAGCACTTCAATCTAACATTTGCATCAAAGATGTCTGTAAAGTTGGCCGCACAGGTTTTTAGCAACCACTGTGCAGCTGCGATGTACATGTTGGTGACTTTTCAGCAGCTACCCGCCGAAGCAATCCATACTGCACGGTTTGTCGAAAGGGTAGACCGCTTGTTTGACTGCCTCAACAGTTCTCAAAAAGTGGCAAAAACACCTTACGCATCTGCGATGTGCAATGGCTCTGTCCATAGAGAGTTTCTGGAGGAATGCATTGCGCTGTTTGAGAACATGCAAGTAGTTGGGTGCCCGAGGCAACCGCCCTGTGTGCGCGGGTTTTGTTTGACAATGCGGTCTATCCTAATGCTATGCGACCATCTCAGCGTTCATTATGGATTTGCATATCTGCTGACAAGGAGGCTTAATCAAGACGCGCTGGAAAACACCTTCTCGGTTGTATGTTCCAAATCAGGAGCTAACGCCAACACCACAGCTCGTCAGTTTCAGGCCGCTTTCAGACATCTGTTGGTCAGTAACCTGTTCAAGCTGTCTGAGAGCTCTAATTGCGCCGAGGACATGACATCGATTTTGGCGACCCTCCCCACAGACCTTTCGGCGCCGTCTCCGGCTCTTGGTACCGAAAACATAGTCTCGCTTGGGATCGCAGATGACCCTTGCGCTGAAGAACTCTCGGACATTGAGCAAAATAACCTAGTTTATTTTGCGGGTTGGCTTGCGGCAAAATTTTTTGAGGTCGCATTCGTGTGTCGGAAAGGCCCAAAATTGTGTTCTCAGGGTCGAAGGTGCGGAGTTAACTGAGGGTAACCAAATTCTCCTTTATTTGAGTGCGAACGGTGCTGCAGAAACGGACTTTGAAGGTCTCTCAGTGCCTTCCTCTCCTTTTGTGTCCTTTGTTGAGGGCTGTGAAAATGTCTTCGAAAACACCATTGGGAGCCTTTTTCTCTACGAACAGAGTAGGACATACGCTGTGTATGCATCTTCGCGAGAAGGTCGAAAGGACGCTCACCGTTTGTGATGAAGTTTATGACCACTTGTTTCATCTCTTCGCTCGAGTCAGGCTGCATTGGTTTGCAAGAAAAAAGAAATGCTGAGCTTCAATGTGCACAAGTTAAGCATAAAGCTATGCAGCAAGCGCGAAGACTCAGCAACTGAATTTATTTTCCCAATGCATTTTCCAAGCGTGCCAGCCGCCGAGCACCGTAACCCTGCACCACTGAGAGGTGGGTGTCGTGACATGTGGTTGGTGCCTCAGGGGGTGGCGGTGGTTGAGTCCCAGGCCGCCACAGGTGTACGGTCGACAGCAGAGTGGAGCGCCCAGTAAAATTAATTATAATTGTTGGAGTTTAACGTCCCATAACCACGATATGATTATGAGAGATGCCGTGGTGGAAGGCTCCGGAAATTTCGACCACCTGGGGCTCTTTAACGTACACCTAAGTGTAAGCTCGCGGGCCTCGAGCATTTTCTCCTCTATCGAAAATGCAGTCGCCGTGGCCGGTAGTCGAACCCGCGACCTGCGGTTCAGCAGTCGAGCACCATAACCACTAGACTACCGTAGTGGGTCACCTAGTAAAGTGATTCACGGGCCAGCGCATGTGCAGCGACATTCCCTTCGGCGAGTCTCTGATGGTAGGAACCATGGAGATGGGCCTCATAATATTCGGGGAGGGGAAAGGAGAACTTATGATCTGGGTAGCCTGTTTGCAAACGCTACCATGCATGTCGACAGGCCTCTTGCGAGTTCGTGAGGATGTGGGCTTGGGACTTAGTGCAGATGGCAAGGGCGATTGCTTCTTCTACCATGGCAGCCACTCGGAATATGATATTTTCTGGTCATTAAGAAGGCGAATTGCAGCCAATAAGGCTGCAGCTGTAAAGACGTGGAGTCCTGCACAATCAACATGGAAAGCAGTTGGCTAGTGATCCCATGTTTTTGATAACTATGCCGCTTGAAGTGCGCACCAATCGTGTTCGTGAGCGGGGAGAATAATTCTTTGTGAGGATGAGCGGTTGACTATCGATGCGGGAGCGTATGCCATTCGGGGTATCTGGCGATCTTGGACTGTCACCAAATGCGAAATATTGAGGCTGGTAATGATGTCCCTTACTCTCTGTGATTGAGCTGGACTTGATAGGCAATTCTCTTAGTTTGTAGGGTTTCCTGTGTAGTATTTTGAACTCCTAGGGCATACAGTCGATCGTTTGCAGTAGAGGGTGGGAGTGCCAGGGCGACGTTGTAAGATTAACAGAACGCCCGGACCAGATGCTCGTCCTACGTGTGTTTGAGTGAGATCTGAATTTGAGCGCGTATGCCCCGGATGACATCATGTATCTCACATTTATTCTTGAATGCCTTTATCGGCGAGTGTCGCCATGGTTTATTCCTTTTCTTGCGCTCGTGAGTGCGTGCGAAATCGTTGAATAACGCACATCACGCTTCATGCGCCCCTTTTTTATACGGCACGAATGTCATTAATGGAGAAAAAAGAAAGAAAAAAAAACGGGGTAACACATGCAAAAAACGACGATCTGAGGCTGCTTATTTAGTCGGGGCTTGCTCGCCTACCTTCTGGAACAAGACACACTAGTATTTTTGTCATGTACGTTTTATTGCGAAATAATTACAGCCATTTTAGATCTCTCTGTACGCACGACGTCAGATTAACAAAGTTGTGCTGGCGCGTTGGCTTGCTTCTTTTCCTGCGACCCTCAGACATAGGTGGTGTAATAAGACTTATAAGATGTTCAAAGCACGCTGCTTTGCTTGGAAAGCGTGTGAATATAACTATATTAACAGCAAAAAAGTTAACCACCCTGAATGTTAACTAGAAACGTTCATACCTAACGACCTGTTGGTGGAAAATGTCAAAATGGTATATATTGGTCGCACTTACACAAGCAAAGTTGTAATTTTTGAGATGTGCCCCTTCAGTTGGCTCCATATTTAGATTGTTAAGGCAATGGATGGCTGGATGGTGAACCTTTATTTCGAGTCCTGAGAGACGCGCGCAGTGGGAATCTCCCACGTTGGCAATAATGCACTAGTTATTTTCTCTTGTTTGAGAGTAGTTCCGCTGTTGAAACTTTCATTGACGCTTGATGCTATGTGTCACGGGTAAGGTCAGTTTATCGGTGGCTAAAGGAGATCATAATGTATTTAGTGTCCGTACGCATGCTGTACTTATTTTTATGCTTGTTGCTGATTTTGTACAGTGTAATAAAGTTGTATTATGTTGATCCAGTAATAAATTGAAATATCATGATTGTGACTAGACGTTATATTTCTTCTCTTAGAACTGAAGCACACAAACCACGCAAGTATTATATGACCTTGATTTATACTTAAGGCACGAGGGCGGCCTGCGTATGTGCGACGCAATTTAACAACGGAGCAGTGGCGTCGGCAGCAATTTATTACGGGGACGGGGGGAGGGCTGATGGCAGCCAAGTGTGGTCGAGTGTCATTTTGGGCTCTGTATCCCATGGCAGAAAAAAATACAATCAAGGTAATCAACTTATTGCTTTAGTACAGCAAGACAAGAATGCAGCATAAAGCTTCAGAGAAAATGCAAGATTTTTCAGCAACACCAAGGCGATTCATACAGCGTTATGCTCTAGTCACGAGTCTCTACTAGTTGAGCCGGCGTTGACTAGGAGCACACTCGACAACTCGCGTCGGATGGCAATGACGTGAGCCCTCAATGATCAAAGGCCTGAAGTGATTTTAAGTCAAATTTCGCGCCAGTGCCACCAAAATGACGTCACTTATTTATTGAATCTTGCGTCACATCCGGCTTATTTTTTGTTCCGCCGGAAGTGTTCCCCCCCTCACACAGATGGCGCTAAGCCCCATGAGCAGCTTAAGAGCCGCCATTTTCTGAACGTATGGGCGTCTATGGAAGCTTCGCTACCAGTTTACATATACCTTGGAGCATGCGCCAGAAGCTTAGCGTGCCCAACCTTGCGAGGAGGAGCCCTCTACTCTCCCCCACTTCCAGCTTCACGAAATGTGACGTAACGGCCTCTCCTCAGTATATTCCTTCCTCCATGGTATATAAGCATTTGTACGTTTAAATAAAGGGATCTTGTTATTGTGCTGGTTACTGGATCACTTCCTTCAGTGGCGTCACACCCCGCCACTACATTGGCTACAGGAGGTGGGTTTCGGGGGGCGTGATTTTCGCCAGCGGCTTTCCGGCATCATGAGTATGTCGCGGCTCGCCCTGCCGCCCCCGTTCCTGCCCACGCCTGGCCGTCCTGCTGTTTCCTGGCCGCAATGGCTTCGCATCTTCGAGAATTTCCTGCTCGCTTCGGGGGCCTCAGACTGCACGCCGGATCACCGCGAGGCCTTACTACTTCACAGTCTTGGCGTAGAAGGCCAGCGTATATTTTACACCCTGCCGCATCCATCCCGGTGAGCAAACTGCATTTGATAAGGTAGCAGCAGATAGCAAGGACTGAAGCGTCGTCGTACGACATCGCAGTCTCAGCTATGCACGCGCATTTCACTACATCAAGCAATGTTGCAGCCGAACGCCATCGTTTGGGTAGGCGCGTTCAGCAAGATAGTGAAACGATTAATGAATACGTTACTGCGCTGCGTGAGCTTTCGTGCTCTTTTCCTTCTGTGGAAGATTCGCTGCGCGACCAGTTCTTTGCGGGTGTATCATCTCTGAGCTTGCGTGAGCGGTTTCTTCTGGAAGGGTCCTCTCTCGTTTGCTCGAGCTTTAGTCGTGGCAACGCTGTTTCAGCAGGTAACAAACCATCTCCAAGAATTTACGCCTGCAAATGATGAGCGCATAAGTGCACGCGGGAATACGCCAACGCATTTGCCGCATTCAGACGATAGCTCGAAGCCTTCACGCACCCACCAGTCACGCTGCTACCGCTTGGTGCATCCCAGCACAAAGCTGCCTCATTTCGCTCCTGCCAAAAACAAGCATTGCCGTCACTGGTATGACGGCTCAGTTCCGCTCTGTCTGCAACAAACGATACGTCGCGCCTGTTTATGAGGTAGAGAGCGAGGAAGTTTTCAGAATTCTTGCTGTAACGACGTCGGCTCGCCCAGCGATCCACGTCACCCTGTTAGTTTGTCGTACGGATATAACTTTCGTCGTAGATTCGGGATCATCCGGCTCGATTTTAACACATGCCCTTTTTCAAATCAAATCAAAATGAAACCTTTTTTTTGCATAATATGGTTGCGTCGTTAAGGATATACACAAGATAGTCCCAAGGTGAGAAAACCGTACCGGGACCCTCTGCGCACGCTTATTAGAGAAAAGTTACGAAATAGGCACAAAAATGGAAAAAAAAAATCTAAGTCAAGCTAAAAACAGGGGTACAATAGTTGTACAGAAAAAAATACTACGATAATCGGAGAAATGAACGTTTTTAAGCATGCAGAACTGTTTTCTAATTTTATGAATATTGATACTATATATATATATATATATATATATATATATAATTTGTGGCCTCGTTGACAGATGCAGATGCTCTGAATGAGACAGTCACTCTACGGCCTTCGGACTCGCGTCTTCTTGGCATGGTCAACACGTCACTAAGTGCAAGCGAGGGCCGCACATTGGTTGACGTTCTGTCACGGCACCTATCTGTGTTTGACTTTGCGCAAGAGGAGAAAACGATTCCGATCCCCGAGTCTCGTACACGCCACAAGATCAACACAGGCATGGCGCATCCGATAAGGCAAAAACCTTAACGAGTTTCCCCGGCAGAACGAAAGATAATCAATGAGCAAGTTCGCGAAATGCTGGAAAAGGGGGGTAATACAGGAGTCGAGTAGTCCTTGGGCGGCCCCAGTCTTGCTTGTCAGAAAGAAAGACGGCACCTGGAGGTTTTGTGTGGACTATCGACGTCTTAATGCAGTCACTAAAAAAGACGTCTATCCCCTTCCTCGAATTGATGATGCCATTGACTGCCTACACTCCGCCTCGTACTTTTCCTCCGTTGAATTGCGCTCAGGTTATTGGCAGATACCGATGGATCCGGTAGACAAAGAAAAGACAGCTTTTGTGACTCCGGATGGGCTCTATGAGTTCAATGTTATGCCCTTCGGTCTGTGTAACGCCACCTTCGAACGGTTTATGGATACCATTCTGCGTAGCCTCAAATGAGAGATCTGTATGTGCAACCTGGACGACGTCGTAATTTTTGGTCGTACATTCAGCGAACACAATCGGCGTCTGGGCATTGTGCTGGATTGTACTAAGAACGCTGGTCTTGTTCTCAATTCAAAGAAGTGTCATTTCGGTGAGCGGCAAGCACTCGTTTTAGGTCACCTTGTCGACAAAGATGATATTCGACCAGACCCGCAGAAGACTATGGCCGTCAAAGAATTCCAGCCACAACGGTCGGTGAAGCAGCTCCGCAGTTTCCTAGGACGGTGCCCGTACTTTCGTCGTTATATTAACCGGTTTGCTGACGTCGCTCATCCGCTGACACGCCTCCTGCGAAAGGATGCACCGTTCCATTGGACAGATGAATGTGACGCCGCTTTTCGACAGCTGAAGGGTCTTTTGACATCACAACCGCTTCTGCGGCACTTCGACCCCTCCGCTCCGACAGAAGTTCACACAGACGCAAGTGGCGTGGGCGCCGGTGCTGTACTCGTCCAACGCATTGGTCATAAAGAACATGTCATCGCTGATGCCAGCCGCTGGCTGAGCAAACCGGAGCGCAATTATACTGTGACCGAGCAGGAATGTCTTGCCGTAATTTTCGCAGTTAGAGATTTCGGTCATACTTGTACGGACGGCATTTCACGATCCTCACAGATCACCACTCCCTCTGCTGGCTTGAGTTTACGTGATCCATCTGGTCGACTTACACGCTGGGCCCTCAGATTACAAGAGTATGACTGTTTCTTACAAGACCGGCCGGCGCCATGCCGACGCTGTTACAACTGTTACAACCATTCTCTCGCACTACACGAATTAAACAGGGTACTTTCCGCTGCTAAAAAAACTGCAACAGGGCTTGACCGGGTACACTACACAATGTTGGCGCACCTGTCCCAAGCATCGGCGGAGGCTCTTCTCCAATTCTTCAAGAAAATATGGGAATCCGGCATAATGCCTGAAGATTGGAAAAATGCGATAGTCATACCTCTCTTAAAACCTGGTAAACCCCCAACATCCCCGAGCAGCTACAGGCCGATTGCATTAACAAGTTGTCTGGCAAAAACATACGAGAGCACTATAAACATAAGACTCCCCGCAGGGGCGTCTGCGCGAGAAGGCGTTTGGTGTGTGGCGACACCACGGACCCGAGCTAACGGGGGGTTCAACCCCCCTCCCACGCCTCGCCGTGCGTGGCATTGCCGTGTCCGGGCAAAAGGGGATCCTGGGGGTTGAGCCGACGCTGGGTGTTTGGACCTTTAAGGCCCCCCGGCAGAGGCAACACACCTCTTGGCCCCGGCTTCACGTAGACGGCACCACTGGGCTGACCCACCCAGGGGAAATCGGCAGTCGCCTTTTCCTATCCCCCCTCTCCGATCTTTTTCTTTTCTCTCTCTTCTTCCCTTCCTGTCCTGTCTCCTACTCCCTTCAATTCCTTCCTCATTTTCGTAGGCGCCTTGGGTTAACCATGTATATGTGTCCTCTCTTGGACATAGTATATTAGGTTATAGCGGCATTGCACGGCTGGCGTCTGCAGCCTTACATGGTAAGTGCTGCATCGTCCCCATGTTGGACTCCATGGTGGGTGGCCGCCACTGCTGCCGAAATACACAAACATACTAGGGAACACCTGCATTTCCGCGCCTACTGGATCGTTACCCTCACAAGAGGGTACGCACCGATGATTTAACTTCTTTCAGCCAACCTAGAATGACTTACCCGAAATTCCACGTTATACATAGCGAAAATCAAGAGAAACAGGCAAGATCCATTTCCCCATTTGTCGTGTCCAAGTTCCTGACTCAAATCTTAGGACCGGGTTATAAGGTGACCAAGATGGCCGGCGGAGATCTTCTGCTTGAGCTGCCGGAGAGACAACAATTTGAAAAGCTTGGCAGTCTGGTCACATTTGGCAACATTCCGATTTCCCTATCCCAACACAGATCAATGAACAGCACCCGCGGGAGTTGTGTCAGAAACAGACCTTCTCGAACTATCCGAAGATGAACTACTAGAAGGATGGAAAGATCAAAACGTGACCAGTGTAAAACGCATCAACATCAGACGTGACAACAAAGAAATTGCTACTAAACATCTCATATTAACTTTTGCATCAAGTTTCTACCACAGACCATTGAACCAGGGTACCTCAAACTAGCCGTCCGTCCGTACATACCAAATCCAAGGCGATGCTTCAAATGCCAGCGATTTGGCCACGGTTCGCAGAACTGCCGCGGCCACCAAACCTGCGCAAGATGTGGAAGCCAAGGCCACCCCTCTGATAACTGTACAAGCACCGCTCACTGTATCAACTGTGACGGCGACCACGCTGCGTACTCGCGGTCCTGTCCCAACTGGAAAAAAGAAAAGGACATCCTCACCCTCAAAGTCAGAGAAAACATTACATTAAAGGAAGCCCGTAAAAGGTGCGCACCTTTCTACACCACACCTTACGCTGATGCGGCGCGCCGAGGGGCAACGTCGCATCGGCCCCCCGCCACTCCTTCGGCCTGCACAGAGCGAGCCGTCGGCTGTGGCACCTGCCCCCAAGGCGGCAGTAGTCCAGACTACTCCGCCAACTCAAGCACAGGGACCGGCGACTTCAGGGCCGTCGGGTCTCAAGGCCTCGTCTCGCCAGGCGAGGCCCGAAACTCGAGCCTCCAGCCCGCACGTGCGGGCAACCAGTGCCTCCCAGGAGGCAATGGACATATCGGTACCCCTGGTGCCGAAACAGCGGCGCAGTTCTTTGGACCGCGCCAAGAAAGCGAAAAAGCCAATAACGGGGCCGGACGAACGTCCTGCCACCTGAAACATAAAGTAGTTCTTTTGAACACACCACACTCTCTTATTGTACACACAGCAGCTTTTCAAACCTAATATGCAGACACTAATATTACAGTGGAACATCCGAGGCCTTCTTCGAAACCTCGATGACCTACAAGAACTCCTCCACGAACACAATCCAAAAGTGCTGTGTGTACAAGATACACACTTCAAATCCAAAAACACGAACTTCCTACGGAGTTACGTTATTTTCCGAAACAACTGGGATGATGCTGTAGCGTCATCTGGCGGTGTGGCCGTTATTGTTGATCAAAGAATAGCATGCAGACACTTACCACTCCAAACGTCCCTTGAGGCAGTGGCTGTTCGAGCGGTTCTTTTGAATAAGCTCGTCACCATTTGCTCTCTATACATACCCCCACACTACAAGCTCCAAAAACATGAATTCCAGTCGTTAATAGATCAACTTCCAGAGCCTTATCTCATCCTTGGAGACTTGAATGCACACAGCAGTCTGTGGGGTGACCCTCGCTGTGATGCACGAGGCCGTCTCATTGAACATTTCCTTTTCTCTTCCGGTGCATGTCTCTTGAACAGGAAAGAGCCAACATATTACAGTCTTGCTAACAATACTTACTCATCCATAGATTTAAGTATTGCATCTCCATCACTTTTACCCCTACTCACATGCAAAGTCATCAATAATCCTTACGGAAGTGACCACTTTCCTATAGAAATGAGCACGCCAATATCGAATGAATGTCCTCCACAGGTTCCAAAATGGCACACGGACAAAGCCGATTGGGAACAGTTTCAAAGAGTTACTCGCTTAAGTTGGAGTGACATGTCTGGCTTAAGCATAGATGCAGCCGTAGAGTACTTTACAGCTTTTCTGGTAGATGCTGCAACCAAATGTATCCCACAAACAACTGGACTGCCCGGCAAGCGACGTGTGCCTTGGTGGAACAATGAATGTAGAAACGCCCGAAAGAAGCAAAACAAAGCATGGAGGTTGCTTCGGAACTCACCGACAGCCGAGAATCTTGACAGCTTTAAAAACATTAAATCTCAAGGCAGAAGAACGCGCAGACAGGCTAGAAGGGAGAGCTGGCAGAAATTTTTATCCGGAATAAATTCATATACACAAGAGGCGAGAGTATGGAACATGGTTGGTAAGGTAGCAGGACGACAAGCACATTCACTTCCTTTAGTAACTACACAGGGCGACAGCTTGGAAGACCAGGCGACCTTCCTCGGCGCACATTTTGAACAGGTCTCCAGCTCATCGCACTACACTGCAACTTTCCAACAATACAAAACAAGAATCGAAAAACAGAAACTAGAGCGCAAATTCACAAAACACGAGTCATACAATGAACCTTTCGTCTTAGCCGAGCTACAGGCATCGCTAAACTGCTGCAACGATTCCGCCCCAGGCTCGGATGGTGTAGTATATGAAATGTTAAAACATCTGCCCTCTGAGACTCAAAAGTCCCTTCTTTCGGTGTATAATGCTGTTTGGTTTTCCGGCGAGATCCCCTCTGCCTGGAAAGAAGCCATAGTTATTCCGATTCTTAAGCAAGGCAAGGATCCATCATCCGTTGCCAGTTACAGGCCCATTGCGCTAACAAGCTGTCTGTGTAAACTTTTTTGAAAAGATGGTGAACCGCCGACTAATACATTTCCTAGAAACAAACAATCTACTGGACCCATACCAGTGCGGATTTCGCGAGGGCAGATCCACCACTTACGAATCGAGGCACAAATCCGTGACGCTTTTGTCCATAACCAATTTTCCCTTTCCGTGTTCCTAGATATAGAAAAAGCTTATGACACTACATGGCGCTTCGGTATACTGCGAGACCTCGCACATTTAGGTGTGCGGGGCAGAATGTTAACCATAATCGACAGTTACCTGTCCAATCGGACATTCCGTGTCCGAGTGGGCACTGTTCTGTCTCAAACATTTGTCCAAGAAACAGGAGTGCCGCAAGGTGGCGTATTGAGTTGTACGCTAATTATTATCAAAATGAATTCCTTGCGCCTGTCCATGCCCCGCAATATGTTTTATTGCACATATGTCGACGATGTTCAGGTCGGTCTCAAATCGTGCAACCTTTCCATGTGTGAACGGCAGGTTCAGTTAGGCTTGAACAAGGTCTCTAAATGGGCAGACAAAAATGGCTTTAAACTGAACCCACAAAAGAGCACTTGTGTCCTATTCTCCAGAAAAGAGTGGCCTTCATCTCGATCCGGACATTCACCTGTACGGTCAACGTCTGTCTCTAAAAACTGAGCACAAGTTCCCGGGTGTAATATTTGACACCAAACTAACCTTCATACCGCACATCAAGTATCTAAAAAACAAGTGCTTAAAAACATGAATATACTGAAAGTGTTGTCACGCACTACATGGGGTAGTGACAAAAAGTGTCTGATGAACCTACATAAAAGCCTCATACGCACGCGACTGGATTACGGGGCGATGATCTACCAGTCTGCGACTCCAACTGCACTAAAGATGCTTGATCCTGTTCACCATCTAGGGATTCGTCTTTATACGGGTGCTTTTCGCACCAGCCCCGTAGAAAGCCTCTACGCTGAATCTAACGAGTGGTCGCTGCACCTGCAGAGAACCTACATGTCTTTTCTATATTATTTCAAAGTGAACGCAGACAAGGAACACCCTTTCCATTCTACAATTAATGATACGTCCAGCTGTGCCCTATTTGAAAACCGACCTTCGTTCAGACAGCCCTACCCACTTCATGTGAGGGGCCTAGCTGAGGAAACGGGTGTGCCACTTGAACACCGTTTGATGGCTCCCGCAGCGTATCTGCCGCCGTGGGAGTGGCAGACTATAGATTGCGATGTATCTTTTTTAGAAGTCACAAAGCACGTGCCCATTATACATATCCGTACATACTTCCTTGAACTGCAATACAAATACACATGTCCTGAATTCTTTACAGATGCCTCAAAGTCTCACACTTCTGTGTCGTACGCAGCGGTCGGTCCATCATTTTCGCATGCCGGCGTTCTGCATCCTAATACAAGCATCTTCACTGCTGAAGCTTATGCGATACTTGCGGCTGTTAAACACATTAGGCAACTAAAACTACAAAAGGCAGTAATTTACACAGATTCTCTAAGCCTGGTAAAAGCTCTAAAAACACTTAAGAAACACACCAACCCTGTTTTGGTCTCGCTTTACTCAGCTTTATGCACAGTCTACACATTAAAACAACATGTCGTAGTGTGCTGGGTGCCAGGGCACCGCGAGATCCAAGGTAACGTGATGGCGGACCAGCTGGCCGCATCCGCCCACGAGAACACCGCCGATATGTCCATGCCCGTCCCTGCGCTTGACTGAAAACATTTCCTTAAACAAAAGCTCAGAGCTTGTAGTGTGCACGTACCTCACAGGAGTACGGCCACTAGCGTGGGTTCGGACTTAGCGAGCCACAGGGCCGCATTTGCCGTCGCCTCGCGTGAACCAGCGTGCCGCAGCACAAGTGCGTTCGGGCAGCAAAGGCACCGAGCGCAGCGCGGCAAGTACACAGTATACTGCTCTCGGGATCCGCAACACTTTATTGCCTGCGGCAACACCACAAAACGCGGTACAACGCCCGCTGCAAAAGGCGGCGGGAAAAGCAACGGGCTTAACCACGCCACGGGCGAAAATACAACAGAAAGGGTGCCGCTAGCACGTCTCCGCGGGCAAAAGGGCTCACGGCGACACGTCGCTGGGGGAAACGTTCCCTCGCGACTACGCTGTGTACTCGCACGATCAGTGACAACAGGGCCCGATCGCTCGAGTGAGGGCAAACTCCGCTCGCGTTGGCTTCGGTAGGTACGGCTCGGCGTAGTAAGACCACGCGCGAACACACCGCACCGCTCTTCGGCCTAGCGTTCGGAAAAGGGCAACGGAAGGTAAGCGTTCGCCGCGGGCGCAAGGCACCGTTGGCGAACCGTCCGAGCGAACCCCAAGAACAAAGGAGCCGACGGACGGAAAGCAAAAGACGTGCTCACCCCACGCTGTCCAGAGAGATTCTGACTCCCGCCGCGCGCGCGAAACGTCTCGCGAGACGCGAGACTCGAGCGCGGCGCCACAGTCGAGAATCGGCGCCGGGTGAGAGGTTAGCGTTACTCCCGCTCTCCCAGAACCGACGGACCGCGGAGGAGGGGAGAGTCATGCGGAGACATGGGGACGGCAGAAATTAGGCGAAAGGCCCGCGCAATGGCAACGGGCTAGCCTCAATCCCCACATCCCCCTCTCCTAAATTTGCCCTTTACCGGTCTGCAAAAAGGCAGCCGGGCGTCACCCAAGCAGTTAAAATGACACTGCTATGAGCAACGACACTAGCCTCTCCCAACTCAGTTGCTGCTGCAAAAGAAACAAGAAAAAAATACTTTTACAGATACAAAGAACATAAGCTTTATGTTCAAAAAGGAGGAAAAAACGGAAAAGGGAAGAAAAAAAACACAAAAGGCACACATTATAGTCATATGAAGCTCTCGAAATCAATAAGTACGTCCTCGCGGGTTTCGCCGTCAGCACTTGCGGTCGATGCAGTAGCTGCCTGAAACACCGGGCCGACGAGGGCTGCAAAGTTTGGGTTTTCCTGAAGCCTCTCACGGCACATGGCAGCGAGGTCCTTGTCGGGAAGAGCCGCCGCAGGGGGTGCAGACGAAGTCGGGCGTCCGCCGTCTCGCGCCGCCTTGACCTTGGCCACGTGAAGGCTTCCCTTGTAATGACTTTTGGAGTAGACATTTACCCCGCAGAGAGCGCACTCCCGTACGCCAGGTGGGTCCGGCAGCCGGGCACCCTGAGATAGCATGTCTGCCTCCGTGATAGTGCGGCCGCGAAACGGCCACGGCACGCGGTCGAGAGGCATTTCTCGACGCACCCGCCGCTGCGCCTTCCACGGCAGGTCACTCACGAAGAACTTGGGCGCTTCCTGGCGGTCTTGGTGAGTCCAGGTAGCCACACTTCGCTGCTGGACCTTCGCCCGCGGCGGCGCCGATACCGTGGGCTCAGGCTCAGACTGCTGGCGTGGCTGCTTCATACGCGCCGTCTTCGTGTCCTGCCGGTGGGCCGCCGATCGTTGCTTCTCGGAGGCTGTGGACATGCCGGGAGCCGGAATGAGCTGACCGAAAGCAGGCGCTGTTGACTCAAAACTGAGAGTTCGCACAGCTCGCAGCGGTCTTGCCCGTCTTGCTGCGGAGCCCCCCTGGGCTGTTGGCGATGATACTCCAATCACAGCGCGCACACACATTCACGTCACTGCACATCGCGCGCCTTCCCCAATCACGGCACCAATACACAGCCCTATGTAACGGCGATCACGTGGTTCATTCACCACACCGCGCTCGCTTGCGGAGAGCGTTCAGCGCGGAGCGCGCGGGAGGGAAAGAAAAAAAAACGTGTACATGGAGAAGGGGCGCATTGAGGACTTTTGACAAGGCAATACAGAAAATTAACATTAACACTAATAAAAATGAAGCACTAGCAGCAACTGGCGGGGCCAACTTCTTTGCGAGCACAGGCCGCAAAGAAGCTAGCCTATATTGAGGCTAGACTGTAAACTGAGGGCCTTCGGTTGCGGACAAAAAAAAGGTCCGCCGTCCGGCGCGAAATCACAAAGGTGACCGCTTCCTCAGATTATACCGGTGCGAGGTCCGAATGCGGTCCGCCGCCCCGGGTGTGCCCCGTTGCTTGCGCGAAATGCCACTGGGCGCTGGCGCAAGCTCGTCAGACCGTGATGCAAAGGCTTTCAGGTCTGCAATGTGGGCACGGCTGAGTTTTCCCGAAATGGGATCTTTCAGCAAGTACGCGAGTGGAGTCCAAGCTTTCTCCACTCGGTACGGACCAAGCCACTTAGGAGCGAGCGAGGCTGAGAACCCCTTACTCGCATCGCTAAGAGCGTGGTTGCGCTTCAGGACAAGATCGCCCACCTCAAATGCTAGGTCGCGATGCTTGCGGTCATATTGGGCCTTCTGCTGAGCCCTGGCCGAAGCCAAACTTTGCCTTGCTTTGCAGAAAGCTCGACAAAGCCGGTCCCGAAGTTTTGACGCGTAAGCAGAGCAGTCTGCCTGCGTCTCCTCGTCCCCGAGCTGGCACCGAATGACACTGGTCACCGGATTTGCCAACTCCCTTCCAAAATTTAAGAAGGCGGGCGAGAAACCAGTCGAGCGACTCTCGGATCTTCGGATTGCGAACGCGAGCTCACTCAAATGGTCTGCCCAGTCCCTTTGACTTTCGGCAAAGGCCGCCAACATTGGTTTGAGCGTACGATTTACGCGCTCCGTCAAATTGGACTGGGGATGGTAGGGCGAAGTGGTGCAGTGATCAATTCCAAGGGAACGGCACGTGACACCAAACACCCGAGCGGTGAAATACGAAGCGTTGTCAGTGATGAGCCTTTCCGGGAAGCCGAACCGGCAAAACACTTCCTGCAGCTTCTCGAGCACCGCTCGCGCTGTCACCTTCCGAAGAGGGAACAATTCCACCCACTTCGAAAAGTGATCCACGACTACCATGAGGTGAATGAACCCCTGCTTACTTCTGGGAAAAGGTCCCATTAAATCGCAGGTGGCCACTTGCCACGGACGCTCACTGACAATCGGTTTCATCAGACCAGGTGGCTTGCCACCCCTAGATTTCACCGTTTGACAGACGTGGCAGGAACGGCAATAGCGATAAACGTCACGCTTCATGCCGGGCCAGGTCACAAACTTGCTCAGTTTTGCGAAAACTTTCGAGCCACTCAGGTGACCGGCCATGGGTTCGTCGTGAGAGGATCGCAACAGGGCGACTCTCAGACTTTTGGGCATAACCACCTTAAACGGATCAATGGACTCGTCATCGGTGGCTACGTATTTCAGCAGGAGCCCGTCATGGTCCAGCAAATATGAATCCGCGGGGAACTCAGCGACACACGCTGGTTCCAGCCCCCCCTTCCGCGCCCGCTGCAGGTACGCAAGCAGCGTTACGGCGCTCCGTCTCCCTGAGACCGTCGCATATTTCGCGACAAAACGGATCAATTTGCTGAGCCTTCAGAAGCTCTTGTCTGCTGAAAGCGATTCCCATTCTCCCAAAGGGGGAGCCTGGTATCGCGCCCACTCAGGACCGCAGCGACCGCCGCTTGCGCCGGCGTCACGGGTTCGCTCTCGGCATCGTGGCCTTTGGAAAGCTCCCCCGCTAGCCCACTTCGCGGTGCGCCGCTTACCTGGATAGCAGCCAAGGTTCGTCCGAATGCGGACTCGCCCTTTTCGCCGAACGGCGGCGAAGCCGCTGTTTCGCCCCCGACGCTTGCTTGTGCAAAGGCACTGCTAGTAGTTGTCGCACCGGGATCAAGGTTCTCGGCAGACAATGGGGCACGAGATAGCGCGTCAGCTACCACGTTGGTGCTCCCTTTACGATACTGCACTGCAAAGTTATAGTGCCGTATCAGGAGAGCCCAGCGCGCCAGCCTGCCCGCAGGCTCACGGAGCCGCATCAGCCAGCTGAGCGCACTGTGATCCGTTTGCACCACGAACTTCGTCCCATCAAGGTAGACGTCAAACTTCCGCAGTGCAAACACGATGGCGAGGCACTCCTTTTCGGTCACGGAATAATTTTTCTCCGCAGGGACCAAGGAGCGGCTGGCAAAGGCCAACGGCTGCAACACACCATCGTATTCCTGTAGGAGAACGGCTCCCTAATCCCAGATCGCTCGCATCAGTCTGTACAACGAACGGTCTGGTCAGGTCGGGGAGCTTGAGCTGCGCTGTCTCCGCAATGGCGCTAGACAGTCGGCAAAACGCCTGCTGCTGCTCAGGTCCCCATTGCCACTCAGCAGACTTACCCAAGAGCTTGGTCAAGGGCGCCTGCAGTCGGGCACAGGACGGAATGAAGGAACGGTAAAAGTTAACCATTCCCAAAAAGCGGCGAAGGCCACGTACGTCCTTGGGCACGGGGAAATCGAGGATTGCTCGAAGTTTCTCCCGATCCGGCTCAATGGAGCCTTCGCCCAGCGTAAACCCGAGTAACTGAATACGGGTCTGCGCTATTTGGGCCTTAGCGGGATTTAACGTTATCCCAGCTGCCCTCACCCTCTCGAGTACATCAGCAACATGGGCCAAGTGCTCTTCGAAGGTTCGTGAATAAATCACGATGTCGTCGAGGTAGCACATGCAGTATGACCACTTTGCTTCCCCGAGGACGCGGTCCATGAGTCTTTGAAACGTCGCAGGAGCGTTGCAAAGACCAAAGGGCATACGAGTGAACTCGAACAACCCTCTGTGGGACGTGAACGCAGTTTTGCACTGGTCACTCTCTCCCATCCGGACCTGTAGGTAGCCTTTCGAGGCGTCAAGCGTAGTAAAGTACCGCGCATCACCCAGGTTTCCTACAATGGAGCTTATCGTAGGGAGCGGATAGGCATCCTTACGAGTCACCCCATTCAGACGGCGATAGTCGACGCAAAGGCGATGACTGCCATCTTTCTTAGGCACCAACACAATTGGAGACGCCCAGGAGCTAGACGAGCGGCGAATAATGCCTGCCGAAAGCATGTCGTCTAGCAATCCGTCGATAATCTGCCGTTTGGCGAGACTGACGGGCCTGGGGTTACACTTCAAAGGAAGCGCGTCGCCAGTTTCGATCACGTGGCTCACCAAATCGGTACAGCCGGGTTGATCGGTGAAGAGCTCATCGTACTGCCGTAAAAGTGCCGACAGACGAGCCTTCTGTGTATCATCCAAATGACTCGCACAGGCGATCAAAGGATGTGGCGCCTCTTCGTGTCGTGTCGGTCGATCCAAAGAGGGGTTTCGAGCCGACGAGCGCTTACCGCTGGGGTATGACCCCGAAGTTTGCGCGCGACACGGTTCGTACCTTGCCTCTCGTTCCCAAAGGGGACTGTGAGAGGGCGAATGCGGAGAGCAGGGGTATGACCCCGAACTCTGCGCGCGGCACGATTACGACGGTTCTGCGGCAAAGGCAACAGTATCCGCCGGCGGGCTGATGAACGGCTTGAGTTGGCAAAATGGGCCATTACGATAGCCGCCATTCGCAATGTCCACAACGATCCCGGTTTTTAGGAGAAAGTCCCGACCGAGAATCACAGGGACACTGAGCCCTGGGGGGATGAGCGAAACGCCAGCGTCTCATTCGATCTCCCCATCTGACAGTCAACCTTGCGGCGCCAGCCGACTGGGCCACGCCTTTCGCAAGGGTGAATGTTGTTCGGCAGTCCCGCAAGCGCACCGAATGTTTCTGCAAGTGGGACAATACCTGGTCGCCAAACAACGAAGCGCTAGCGCCCGTGTCCAGCAACGCCGAAAATTCACGGCCGGCAATAATGACCGGAATGAACGGCGCATGCGCACGAGCAAGACCGCTTGCCTTGTACGCAGAGGGGATAAGCAAAGGTTGGGTCGCCCGTGCCTTCACGAACGACCCGCATTCCCGTTTCCCTGCCTCGCAGGAGGCCTGGATGCGGTGCACTCCCTTGCTATGTGCCCTCGTTCACGGCAGCGAAAACAGCGCACTCCATCTCGATCTATTTCACGAGACGGAGCAGCCTCGGGCTGCTGTGATCGGCTCGCCACGTTATCAGAGGATACGTATCGACGAGCGTCACCCACATTATGTTGGGTCGGATGGCGTCCCTTCGTGTGGGTTTCAGGTGGTGCAGCACAGGCTGCCCGCCTTTCATGCGTGTAGGGATCAAGAGCGCGAGCGCTCAACTCCCACGCACAGCCGCTTGCAGCCGCAAAGGCGGCGCCATGAGGCTGTTGGGGCACGGCCCCTCGCCATGCGCAGCGCGGCTCAAGGGCCTCGCTGGCTGGCGGCGGCGGGCGATAGGCGCGCGCGGCGAGAAGGTCGCCTTGAATGCGCTTTGCCTCGGCGGCCAGCTCCTCCAAATCGCGGAAGCGACCGCCGCGCAGGTACGCCGAAAAGGTCGGATGTGCCTGCCGGATCACCCGTTCGACGCGTTCCTCGTTCGAGGCTCTGGGCTCAGCGATAGAGAAAAGGTCGTCCATCGCCCGTACATACTCCTGTAATGACTCGTCAGGAGCTTGCGTACGGAGCTCGAGCTCTCGCCGCATCCTACTTTCGTAGTCAGCGGGTAGGAATTCACGCAGAAAGGCTGCGCGGAACTCCTCGAGGGTTGCTGCGCGGTAACCGGAAAGCCGATACCATCGTGCCGCCGTGTCAGTCAGTGCCGCAGGGACGACGCGTCCGAGCACCTCTTGATCGTCCAAACCCATTGCTCTCTGATAACGTGACAGAGAGTCAAGGTAATCTCGGGCACTCAGCAGATCACCGTATCCGCTGTAGGTTGGCACAGGCAACATAACAGCGGGGTGAGCTTTCGGAACGGCCGAAAGCGTTTGCACAGCTCCCGAGAGCGCTTGGATCATCTCGACGGCATTTTGCAGCAGCGTCTGCGTCGCACCTGCTTCACAGGAAGCCATTGGTGCGTTAGCGGCGCGGTCGAGCGAAGGTGAACAGTCTCCCAGCTCGATCAGTGGAGCGGTTTCAAAAGGACTACCGCCCTGCGCGCCATTCCCAGAGCAAAAGAGGCTCCTTGAGGGACTTGCCTGTTGTCGAACATAAATGCCACTTGGGGCGACCGTCGACGATACAGGCGCCTGCTCAGCGTGCGGTCGAAGTGTCGGTTGCACGGCTGATGGCAGGCAAAAGTCGGCACGGGCCAAAGCCTGCGCCCCGTCAATTCCGCAGGGAACCGACTGCGAGCACTGTGCCGTCGAACTGCCACGCACTTCAAAGGGTACTGCAGCAGTCGAAGGCGCCTGAGCGAACCGTTCGGGTAGGGCAAAGGGCCCATTCCGAAACGGCGCTCAATCTCCAAAGGGAGCTGAGAGGCGCTTTGTGTATTCACCACCACAGGGGGCTGTGACACGTACGGGTGCACAAACGTGCCCCTGGTTAGAGGCACTGGCCTCGTTGAGCAACGCGGCATCCGCTAAAATGGTCAGCGGACAAAAAATCCCGCGAAGCAGACATGTTGCGGCGAGCCCGAATCGCACAGGCGAACTGACTCGCTAAGAGCAGTCAAAAGCTTAAGGAGCTTTTGATACCGCGTTGGGCGCCAGTGTAGTGTGCACGTACCTCACAGGAGTACGGCCACTAGCGTGGGTTCGGACTTAGCGAGCCACAGGGCCGCATTTGCCGTCGCCTCGCGTGAACCAGCGTGCCGCAGCACAAGTGCGTTCGGGCAGCAAAGGCACCGAGCGCAGCGCGGCAAGTACACAGTATACTGCTCTCGGGATCCGCAACACTTTATTGCCTGCGGCAACACCACAAAACGCGGTACAACGCCCGCTGCAAAAGGCGGCGGGAAAAGCAACAGGCTTAACCACGCCACGGGCGAAAATACAACAGAAAGGGTGCCGCTAGCACGTCTCCGCGGGCAAAAGGGCTCACGGCGACACGTCGCTGGGGGAAACGTTCCCTCGCGACTACGCTGTGTACTCGCACGATCAGTGACAACAGGGCCCGATCGCTCGAGTGAGGGCAAACTCCGCTCGCGTTGGCTTCGGTAGGTACGGCTCGGCGTAGTAAGACCACGCGCGAACACACCGCACCGCTCTTCGGCCTAGCGTTCGGAAAAGGGCAACGGAAGGTAAGCGTTCGCCGCGGGCGCAAGGCACCGTTGGCGAACCGTCCGAGCGAACCCCAAGAACAAAGGAGCCGACGGACGGAAAGCAAAAGACGTGCTCACCCCACGCTGTCCAGAGAGATTCTGACTCCCGCCGCGCGCGCGAAACGTCTCGTGAGACGCGAGACTCGAGCGCGGCGCCACAGTCGAGAATCGGCGCCGGGTGAGAGGTTAGCGTTACTCCCGCTCTCCCAGAACCGACGGACCGCGGAGGAGGGGAGAGTCATGCGAGGACATGGGGACGGCAGAAATTAGGCGAAAGGCCCGCGCAATGGCAACGGGCTAGCCTCAATCCCCACAAGCTTATTGGCAGAGCACATGGGATAGGCAGACACAGAATAAACTAGACGTTATCAAGCCGCTCCTTGGTAATTGGCCGCAAGTATCAAAGTCACTCCGCACAGAAGTTACACTTACAAGGATAAGAACAGGACATACACACATACACATTCATATATTTTGTCCGGTGGTGATCCACCTGTGTGTGATAAATGTGGTGAACCACTCACTGTCATTCACATTCTCATCCAATGCAGTGGATTAGACTCTGTTAGAAAAAAATACTTTCCATTAGTGTACCGTGAACAAATTCCACTGCATCCTCGGATGTTCATAGGCAAAGAACCAATTTTTAAGTATGAATCGTTGTTTGCATTTTTAAAAGACATTCATAACTTTCACGCCATATATCACGGAAATCCGTAGCACGACCTCTCAACAGAGGTTGTTGCTGCGATACCTACTCCCAGAAGCACCTGCCTCGCAGCCTTTGGCCTCAAAGGCCTGGAGGAGGCATTCGTGCTCTTTCGCGATCGCTTACTTGTATATACCATGGTCATTGTAATTCACTCCACACCCATAGATCACGTCACATATCACTGCCATAATTTTATACCCTATACACACATTTTACGCTTGCTTATAGCGCGTGATTTTAGGCCCCTATACAGCCGTAATACACCCTGTCATCGCAATCATTGGTCAACGTTTACATCGCATAAATGACATGGCGCTCTTTTGCCACTCATGGCCCTTGCGCCACAAAAACCCCATTAATCATAAAATTTTCGCAGTTCAGAGATTTCGGTCATACTTGCACGGACGGCATTTCACGATCCTCACAGACCACCACTCCCTCTGCTGGCTTGAGTTTACGTGATCCATCTGGTCTACTTACACGCTGGGCCCTCAGATTACAAGAGTATGACTGTTTGTTACAAGACCGGCCGGCGCCATGCAGACGCTGACTGCCTTTCAAGACTGCCACTAAAATCCACGGACTGCGACGCAGAACACTTCGATCATTACCTCTCTTCCCTTGATCCTGCATTTCCCGATGCGGACGTATTCAAGGCCGAACACCTGAAGAACCCGAAGTTGCAGCCATACTTTTCTGCCGCTCCCAATTCTAAGATAGCACGTAGGTTCTGTGTTCGCAATCGAATACTATATAAGAAGAATTACACTTCAACGGAGCCTTTACTGCTATTGGTGGTGCCCGAAAGCCTCCGTTAGTCTCTATTACGTACTATGCACGATGACTCCACTTCCGGCCACTTAGGATCAGCGCTGACTCTGTATAGAGCTACCGAGCAGTATGTCTCTAGCTGCATGAGGTTTCAGCGTCACAAGCATTCCACGAAAGTGCCGGCCGGTCAACTCCAGCCTGTGCCGCCTGCGTGTTCGCCTTTTGAGCAAGTGCGCATTGATCTTCTAGGTTCTTTCCCACGATCGTTCGCGGGTAACCGTTGGATAGTCGTGTGCATTGATTACACCACTCGGTACTGCGAGACGGCCGCTATCCCCTCTGCGACTGCTGCTGCCGTCTCTCTCTTCCTGCTACATTCCGTCATCCTCCGGCACGGGCCGCCCCGAGTGATCAGCGACCGTGGACGGCAGTTCACTGCAGACGTAGTGAAGGAGTTGCTACGCTTATGTGATTCGACCTTTCGGCATTCAACACCCTACCATCCTCAAACAAAGGGACTTACCGAGCGTGCGCACCGGACGCTTACGAACATGCTTTCAATGTACGTAGCGTCCAATCATAAGAACTGGGGCGAAATTTTGCCGTTTATAGCATACGCGTTCAACACGGCAAGACACGAAACGACGTGCTACAGCCCATTCTTCCTTCTCTACGCGCGCCCACCTCGTTATATTTTGGATGCTATCCTCCCTTTGACGACCGCTGACAACCTATCAGTAGCCGAAACTCTGTCGTGCTGAGAAAGCTCGTCGACTAGCGCGACTCCGCGCGTTCGCTTCCCAGACCACGTCAAAGGCCGTCCTGTGAGCTATGCCCCTGGTGACTTTGTGTGGCTGTGGACCCCAGTACGGAAGCTCGGTCTATGCACCAAGTTCTTGGCGTGCTATGCGGGCCCGTTTGTTATCATCGACCGTTTGAGTGAGGTAAACTACACTATAGCGCGCCTCACACCCAGCGGCCGACGTTCTGCAAGAACTGAGGTTACGCACGTCGCCTGGCTAAAGCCATGTACACAACGAGAGGACACCTGACTCGCCCGGCGGGCTTCGTCTGCGCGAGGAGAAGTGTAACGGCGCCTCTAGAGCCACTCAGAGGTGCTGTGGGAGAAGACGACGACGAGGACTTTGTTGTCGTTTCCGTAGCCCCACCCCATCCTGTGCTTCGTCGCTGAGCGTTCTCAATAAACACCTCCTGGCTCGTAACAATATAATATACGCGAGGAAGAAGTTCAATGCTTCCGGTGGGAAATGTAGTCGAAAAAGAGGACGACAAACAAACGAAACGCAACTCTAACATTTGAAGAGCTTACTTCGTCAGAGTAAACCTGTGACGAAGGCAGGTCCTCCTGCCGAAACGTTAGTAAAATTTGCGTTTCGTATGTTGGTCGTCCTCTTTTTCGGCTATATATATATATATATATATATATATATTATAATATACTAACAGCGAGAACATGCAGAGAAAGACACCATGAACAGTAACAATGCATTTCACGTAATGTTTATATAGGCTGTGTTCAGATAAGAACGTCGGTGCATGTCCGCCGACCCCCTTTAATTTCACCGAAAAAAATATATTTTGTTTTCCGAGTTCCCAGGACCACAAAACCACTTGTGGTTTCGCGAGAAAAAAATTTCACCTTCTTTAAAAAAATTCACGTCTCCTCTGAGCCGCCACCACCTCTTTCGAATTTCGCGAAAATGGGATTTCGATGAGACGCTACAAAAACACTATTGTAGTTGTAGGTCCGAAAAATTTTCGCCACATACTACGGATAGTTTTTGTTTAGAAAAAAATATTCCTTTGCAGTTTTGATGTTGTTCTGTTAAGAAAAAAAAATCGCGAAATCGACACAAAGCTCAATAATGCTCACATTTAAGATTTCTTTCCTCCGCAAGTATAAACGCCAGACCTCCCAAAGTTTTTAAAAACATTGCCATATGTTTGGTGAGCAAGTGTGCTGAACGAAATATCTGAGAGTGGCTTCAAACGTTAACCAGAAATGTTCAACTGAGGACATGTCTCTCAAAATGCAATATTTTGAAGATCATTTAAAAAAAAACACCATCTTCGATGTTCTTTAAACTCTCCAGAATGAAAGCCAAGCATGTGTTCTAACTTAATCTATAAAAACATGTTGCATTATTTTTGTGAGGTCGGAACTACGAAGCACGAAAAGTGGTCAAATTGACGTATAGTGAGTAACCACAACAGTGAGCGAGCATGGAGCAATAGTTGCCATTATCGTTATTATTAGGCCCTGAATGTCATCTGTTGTGCTCGAGGGACAACAGCTTGACAGATAAAACCAAAGAGTTGCCTTAAAGTGCAAATTTGTTCATTTGCGTGCCTGTACGCGTCGCAGTTTTGGTCCTGGCGTAAGGACTAACCGCAAGATTTCCAGAAATGTAGTCAAGTCGAGCTCTCGGAAGGAACCGTTTATTTACCCCTATTGTATACACAGGGAGTCATAGTCACAAGTCATAGTCATACAAGTTAGACAGTCACAAACGTCACTGAAGCACTTGTGCGTATCTTGCTCCTGGTGAAGCAACCTTGTGCACACAACCCATTTCGGCCTCCAGGAGGAGAACTTCGTGAGCTCGATCCCTGTGTCAGGGTGAGCCGCTGTAGACGAAATGTTTCCCGAATGGACCTGGTCAACAGCCGTTTTGAAACGTACTCTTTTTGTCCTTTAGAACTAATTGCAATGAAATCTTTCTTGTTTGGGCTTTGTTGGGTGGAGTTCAGCTCATCGTCAGTATAGTATTTCACTGCTGCCTGTATGTTTTCTGGCTTCAGCTTCGATCTGGTGTAGAGGTTCGGATTTGACCACACCCGGGTGTCTGTATTTTCTGGATTTCCGAATGTGGTGCCGAGTTGCGGATGGAATCATTTCTTGAATTTCTTGATGAGAAAGGTTCACAGGGAGCAATTTCAGGAGGCGGCAGCATTCATAGTATGATTCGCAGGTATCGAATGTGTGCTTTAGGTTGCGCAGCCACTCGCGACACGTGTTGCAGGTTTCTCTTGAAGGACCAGGTTCCTCTGTAGTGGCGTATGCTATTGTAAGGGCAGCAGAAATTGTCCTGGAGATAGCGCCCTCGATCTCCGCTATATTACGCTTGGCGTAAGACACTCGGCATTGTGCTTGCACTTTCGCCGGAATTTTCAGAGTTGACACGTCGGTTGTCTTAACGAGTGCGTTTAGCTCTTCGACAGCAGTTTGTTCGGGAACAAAATTTGCGTCAGACTGAGATGCATCTGGAGACTTTACAGCGATCTGTTTCAAGCGGTTGAAACAGCTCTGGCACAAAATGTCGGTTTCTCCGATGGATGAGGCTTTTTCTGGCATGCGCTTTCTTAGTAAGGCGACATTAAAATCTTTCACACATCGAAAGTTCCACTTGTAGGCAATCTTCTTCGTATGCCTCTTTCGGTAGTCAGCGCAAAACGCTCGCTCTGAACTCCACAACGTGGTCATCAATATCAGGGGAGTGTAATAAGCGCACGCGTACTCACGTTCGTTCACCAGCAGAGGACTGCCGGGTTGTCGACGACGAACGGAAGTGAAAGTTGACGTTCTCTTATTACTTCGACCTTTCTTAAGCGAGTTGAGCTGTTTCTTGTTTATGTCATTCTTTTTTTAGGGACCGGGTGAGTGCAGTCGTGCTGCAGAAGCGCCGCTTGTGCCGACACGCACCGTCTGCGTTATCACATTACCGATGGGCCATGGGAAGCGATAAATATCCAGCGGTGGATCCTCTCCAGCCACCTCCTTTATAAGGCGTACGCAGGCTCACATGCGCGAAAAATTTTGAAAGCGATTCCTGCGAAGAGTGCGACTCATTATCGCGGCATGGTCAGTGGCTGGGACCCGTGTAGAAGTTTTTGTGATTTGCGTAAAAAAATGTAGTAATAATTGCCTCTTCAAAACCAACTGTTCCTGTTTTATTCCTGACAATCCGTCAATCCACAGAAGACATTCGCGACCTAAAAATAACGATAATGGCAACTATTGCTCCATGCTCGCTCACTGTTGTGGTTACTCACTATACGTCAATTTGGCCACTTTTCGTGCTTCGTAGTTCCGACCTCACAAAAATAATGCAACATGTTTTTGCAGATTAAGTTAGAACACGTGCTTGGCTTTCATTCTGGAGAGTTTAAAGAAAATCGAAGATGGTGTTTTTTTTTTTAAATGATCTTCAAAATATTGCATTTTGAGAGACATGTCCTCAGTTGAACATTTCTGGTTAACGTTTGAAACCACTCTCAGGTATTTCGTTCAGTACACTTATTCACCAAACATATGGCAATAAGTTTAAAAACTTTGGGAAGTCTGGCGTTTATACTTGCGGAGGAAAAAAAATCTTAAATGTGAGCATTATTGAGCTTTGTGTCGATTTTGCAATTTTTTTCCTTAACAGAACAACATCAAAACTGCAAAGTAATAATTTTTTCTGAACAAAAACTATCCGTAGTTTGTGGAGAAAATTTTTCGGACCTACAGCTACAATAGTGTTTTTGTAGCGTCTCATCGAAATCCCATTTTCGCGAAATCCGAAAGAGGCGGTGGCGGCTCAGTGGAGACTTGTGAATTTTTTTAAAGAAGGTGAAAATTTTTCTCGCGAAACCAAAAAATGGTTTTGTGGTCCTGGGGACTCGGAAAACAATATATATTTTTTTCGGCGAAATTAAAGGGGGTCGGCGGACATTCACCGACGTTCTTATCTGAACACACCCTATATAATTATACAGCAAAGGGAAAAAAAAGCCCAAAACCCCACAGTGCACGCTATGAATAATTGATAAAATTATTGGTTCAGGAAATGAGCTTTGAGTGTGTTTTTAATGCAGCAATTGGGCAGCATTTTGAAGGACAAGCACATTCTGCCCCCTAGAGTTAGGCTGCTAGACTATTCAAAGAGGCCAATTGCAGTTCTTGGTTATTTCTTCGCAGACGTCACACATAAGGATTGCACGAAATGCCTTCTGTTCTATGTCGTGAAACAAGGCACTTCACTCTTGGGTGTAGACGCCATCAAGGCGCTCGGTCTGTAAATAGATGGCTCGGCACGGCGGTGCCTCGAAACGACAACGCTGCCTACTAATGTTGGAGAGGAACAGTCCTCTGACCAGACAGAAGCACAGCAACCCGTTAAACTCCCAAGAGAATTAGTTCAAAAGTATGGAACTATATTTGATCTAGGTCTTGGCTTCTCCAAAGGGTTCGTTCACCATGTCAAAACGCGATCCACAGTGCAACCAGTTGCACGAAACCTTAGGCGCCTGCCACTCTCACTGCAACCAGTCGTCTCGGAAAAACTACGCCGGCTGGAAGAAATGGATTTGATAGAGCGCGTGGAAGGATCAGAATGGGTGTCCCCTATTGTCGTTATTAAAAAAGAAAGCAGAAGGTATTTGTCTGTGTGTAGACCTTCGACAGGCAAACAAGGCCGTCGTAGCTGACAGTTTTCCCATTCCTCTTACAGAACAGCTACTGCATATTCTAGTGGGGGCAACACATTTTTCTAAGCTAGGTCTCGCATTCGCTTACCACCAGGTCTTCGCTTCATCCTGAGAGCCACAATTTAACGGCATTTGTAACGCACGACGACCTTTTTCGTTTTAAACGATTGTGCTTTGGGCTGGCTTCCGTGCCCTCTGCATTTCAGAGTATGATGTCGAAAATTCTACAGGGATGCAGCGGCGTGCTTTTCTATATTGATGATATTATTGTCTTTGGGAAGAGCAGAAAAGAGCGCATAATAAACCATGCCACAGTACTCGGGCGCATAGACGTCAGACTCTGCCCAGACGGCGCTGCGAAAAACGTCACCACCAGCGCTCTCATCGCCGCCCCTGGTCATAAATGGGTAGTGCAAAGAGAGCCGTCCGCAAGGGAATGCGCATAGGACATGTACAGAACCCCCCCTCTTTCGTTGGTGTTGAGGCGCGGTTTCCTGAAAATGAAGGACCTGGAAAGCTTCTTCCGTCAACCCACCCTCGCTTCAGAAAAGTAGGGAGCTCATCAAAGTGAACTTTCGTCTACAATGCAAAAGGTGTTCTAGTTATTTCGGCGTGCTGCAACTCGCATGTGTAAGCGAGTATCGCATGACATCGAGTTCGATGCACTCAGACGTGCGTTCTGTACCGCCTAAATGCGTTAAATTTGGGCATACACATAATGTCAAAGCGATGAAGTACGTACACAAGCAAGGTTTCTTACGATCAGTGGCACAAAGCTCGCTTTATCAGGCACGAATGGCCACGGTGGTTTTCGCCTTTGCAGTTGCATTCTCCATCTATCTCTCGCTTCCTGCGCGTTGAACTGTTTTATTATGCGTACTGTTGACGGTTGCCTTCCGTTTGTATAAACTGGAAATGGGGATACGTGCGTGTCCACTTTCTGGGTGTACAACGAATGGCAAACCCGTGGCCTCAGAGATAGCTCCGGCAATCGCGGAGACCACGGGCAAGAAAAACCTGACGGTGGTCACGACCAACATTTTGCGATTTACTTTTATGACGCACGTGTTAGCATTTGCTAGTTAAAGCCGGAACTTTGAACCTTCGATGCGTACGTGCGCGATGCTGTGTGATGACGACCAGTTCAGATTATGGGTGGTCGCGGAGTGCGCGATGTTTATCGCGCGCTTCACCAGTCTGCATTTAACTGCTGCATGGCGCGCACCGTGGTACATGAGGCTCTGCTGAGCTTCATAGCCAAGGTTACCACGGTTCTACAACAAGGCTACTAAAAACACTAACATGAGACCCACATTATCACACTTTCTCATGCGACTGGCTGTGGAGAACGCGAGTAATTCGCTTACCCAACACGTTCGCAACGGCCCGTATCCAAAGCTTCCGCCCCCGCAGGGGCGTCTGCGAAAGCAGGCGTTTGGTGTGTGGCGACACCACGGACCCGAGCTAACGGGGGTGGTTTCGACCTCCTCCCACGCCTAGCCGTGCGTGGCGGAGCCGTGTCCGGGGGAAAAGGGGATCCGGGGGTTGAGCCGACGCCGGGTGATTGGACCTTTAAGGCCCCCCGGAAGAGGCAACACACCCCTTTGGCCCGTGCTTCACGTAGACGGCACCCCTGGGCTCACCCACCCAGGGGAAATCGGCAGTCGCCTTTTCCTGTCTCTCTCTCCTCACATCTTCGTCTTTCTCTCTCTCACTTTTAATCTATCCCTGTCTACTCCTCCCTTCTAGTTACTTCGAACTTCCTTGGCGGCGAGGGTTAACCTTGTGTGAGTCAACCAACCTGCGTTACTCATGTTGGGTTATAGCAATGGTGTACTGCTGACGTGTACGCATCTTCCCTTTGTCATGTCGTCACGTCCCCCTGTTGGGCTCGGTGGTGGGTGGCAGGCATCATTGCCGAACATACATAATCTCTGTTATGGGATCTGCGTACCCTCCACTTCCTGATCGTCCCCCCTCCAAAGAGGGGGCGCACCGAAGGAGTATTGAACTTATTCTCTAAAACTAAAGAAAGCTTCCCCAAGTTCCATGTGAAGACCCAGAAAAGACCATTCGTGCATTATCACCGTTTCTTGTGGCGAAATCCCTCTCTGAAGCAATAGGTGCCGGTTACAAGGCAACAAAGATGGCCTCTGGGGACTTGCTGCTAGAGCTGTGCGACCACGCGCAGTATAGTAACTGTCCAACCTCGTAACAATAGGAAAGGGGTTCCAGTCTCTATCACTCCGCACCGGTCAATGAACACAGTCCGTGGCGTAATATCGGATGTGAGCGAGGACCTCTTGGACCTCACTGAGACGGAGCTTCTTGAAGGATGG